>ML241680.1:392-28366 GCA_005239495.1 Nicotiana undulata
GCACGGCATGTCCCCTCGTGCGATAAATAATAAACAATCGATACGGCATGTCCCCTTGTGCGATAAAATAATAAACAATCGGCACGGCATGTCCCCTCGTTCTAGATAAATAAATACACAATAAATCGACGAAACACATCAACTATAGAAACCATAAATCACAATGTCCCAGCAAGGGAATCAACAATGCAACCAATACCATAACAGCAAAGCAATAATAGAAAACACACCATCCCGGCAAGGGAAAAACAGCTATAACCAATCTCGCCTAAGCAATTAACTTTACGGAATAAAACTCAGCTCAAACGAAGGCCCAGTAATAGGCAACATCAAGAAAACATCAGCAACATTATTATTCATCAATTAGACCCAAGTAGCACATAAGAGAAAAAATCGTATAGATCACAATGTAAGACTCACGGGCATGCTTGACTCTAACGAAACGACTGTTCTAACTACGACTAAATAACTATAAAGCTAGATAACACTAATATAGTCAATTGAGCAGTTTTAGAAAGCAAATATAGCATGGAGGTGAGAGCAATAATATATTCAGTTAAGTCAATTAAGATCAAATATCCAACGAAGGAATCAAAAAGCAAGTAATTCTAATTTAAGCAGGAAAGGATGAAGTAAACAATCAAGGATTCAATTATAAAAATTACAACTCATACACAGGTAACATAAGGATCTACGAATCCTAAAAGATTAATCTATTAGCAAATAAGTCCGAGTACACACTCGTCACCTCGCATACACGGACTATAGTCAACAAAGAAGACTCAACCCTAAGTGGGAGTTCCCCCACACAAGGTTAGGCAAGATACTTACCTCAAAGACGACAACCGGGTACTCAAAAATGGACTTCTCGAGTGGAAAGACCTCCGAACGGCTCAAACTCAACCAAAACAACTTCAAAACACACATAAAATGTATAAGGAACTATTCCAAATAATAAAGTTTCAATCTTTACTAATTTATAAAAATCGACCCAAAAGTCGACCCCCAGGCCCGCACCTTGGAACTCGACAAATTTTACAAAATCTGATTGCCCATTATGATACGAGTTCACACATACCAAATTTATCAAATTCCGATGTCATTTGGTCCGTCAAATAATGAATTTTCATATTTGAAGTTTTCTTTCAAAACCCCCAATTATTCCCAATCAAAACATGGATTAATTCAAAAAATGAACTTTTATAATCATATTAAAATGCAAAAATAATACTTATATACTGACCCCGATGAAAAGACGAGAAGAACGCCGCAAATATCACCTCAATCGGAGCTCTAGAACTCAAGATATCAAAATACTAAAATGACGCAGTCTGGTTTTTCTATACCCAGGGATTTCGCACCCGCGATCAAAATACCCGCACCTGCGCATTTCCAGCTGTAATTTCCGCACCTGCGGACCATTTTTCGCACCTGCGGCCCAAACTCGCACCTGCGAAACACCAGCACCAACTCTCTTCTCCGACACTAAAAGGAGCATAACTTCCTCATACGATATCCAAATTTGATGATTCTTTTTGCTATAGCTCCGTAATTACGATACGGATCTAATGCTTCAATCAAAACAGAAATTGGAGCTCATTTTCTTAATCTGGTACCAATTATGCTTGAAGGAACGACGTCGAAACCTCAAAAAAGAGCGCAACACAACCCATATCTATCTGAAACCCACCCGAGCCCCTCGGGACCTCAACCAACAATTCCCACAAGTCATATATCACTACCCGAACTTAGTCGAACCTTTGGAAAACCAAAAACAACACCAAAACACCGAATCAACCTCGGATTCAAGCCTAAGAACTTCTAAACTTCCAAAATTCGCCAACGATGCCGAAACTTACCAAACCACGTCCGAATGACCTGGAATTTTGCACACACGTCAAAAATTACACTACGAACCTATTCCAACTTCCAGAATCGCATTCCGACCCCGCTATCAAATTTTTCACTTCCGGTCGGATTCCTAAAAGATATTGAATTTTCTATCTTTAGCCAAATGACTTCAAAATAACCTACGGGCATCAGAATTCACTTCCGATCGCGCTCCAAACTCCAAAATTACCATACGGAGCTATTCCTCAGCTCGAAATCCCAAACGGACATTTATATCACTGAAATGCCTTTCAACCCAGATTTATGAAATTCTTCTAAAATGCTATCTTCCATAATATACGCCGGAACGCTCCCGGGTTATCCAAATCCCGGTCTGAACATATGCCCAAGTCTAAAATCATCATACAAACCTGCTGGAACCTTCAAATCCTGATTTGGAGATTATTTAGTCAAAATTCCAATCTTAGTTGATTCTTCCAACTTAAGGCTTCCGAAATGAGAATTTTCTTTCCAATTCGACTCCGGATTATCCGGTAACTGAATCTAACCACGCACAAAGGTCGATATACATAATGTGAAGCTGATTATGACCTTATACCACTGAACGAATCTTAAACTCTCAAAATGACCAGTCGGGTCGTTACAGTCGCAGATCATCGGAGATAGCAAGGTAGCTGCCTGACGATAGTGTCACACCCCAAAACCGAGGGACGAGACCGGCACCTAACCGGATGAACCCAGTCGAGCGGACCTGGATTGCCTTTCCTACCCAACACGTTGCCCTCCATGTTCATAATATACATTGTTCCATAAGAATTAGCCAATTTGGATACAAGGTAAGATTTACAACATAAGTTCATTTTCCTCTTTTAACTTTCAACATTTGATAATCGAAAAACATATATAATACATATAACTTTTCCGATGCTATCCACAACTACGAGTGAGAATAACTACCGCCCAAAATATACATATATACAACCCACACAGTGTCTACGGAGCCTCTAAGAGTACTAGGAGTTTTACATAAACTTGCCGGTAACAAGGCCCCAACTATACCTTTTTCAACATAAGAAAAAGAGAATGATATAGTCCACACACGGCCCCGAGAGGAAATGGGGCTCACCAGAACTACTGAAAAGATGAAGAGGAGGCATCACTAACGGAGGGCTGAGCTACCTGCTATGGAACCACCTACATCCATATAAAAGATGTAGCGCCCCCGACAAAAGGGACGTTAGTACCGTTGAATAGTACTAGTATGTATGAACAAAGTTTATTCTAAGTAAAATCAATTAGTACACAATTGGAAGACAGCCAGGGCAACCACACAGATACCACATAAATATACAGAAAATCACAATGAAGATTTCACAGTTACTCATTTCAATTACTTATCCGTTCACATTTCACCGTTATTACCTCTCCACCTTTATTACTTCGTGTTGCGGCGCGCAAACCAATCCCACCGTACATTCACATTTCACCCTTATTACCTCTCAACCCTTATTACTTCGTGTTGCGGCGTGCAACCCGAATCCACCGTACAATCGCATTTGATAGAAACAACAACCAATCAATTAAATCATAGGGATTTTCATCATCAAGAACATAAGTTCATATCAACCCATAACTATGTGAAATCAAGACAGAATGATCCTTACCAAACAGTGATTCATATATGGTATTGCCAAAATTATTTAACTCAACTAATTCAATTCACAATTTCTGTTCATCAGTTACCACACACGGCCTTTAGCAATTAAATACATTCCAACATTAGGGTACATTAATATTCTTTCATTTAGTAGAACATACTCCCATATCGACATATTTGAACGTTTAACAAGCCTCACACATGATAGGATAAACATAGAGAATCACCGTTAACAATCTCAATTAGCATGGTAATTAACTAAGAAAATCAGGGGATGAAATCTTACACCTCAACACAGCCGGACAATCAATTCACATATACTCAAGCAAGAAATTCTTACCGTGTCCTCGGATACCAACAAGGTGACTGTACAAAGATTAAAGTTTGCCATACATACCTTGAATCAGAATTCCCTTTAATTTCTATCACAATTCACCGAACCGTCTAGCACCGTCAATCTAGTTCACAATGTGACACATTTATCTTAGAATTAGTAATCATGAACATGCCTAGAACTCATTTGGGCATTTTATCAAACGATATGTGTTCCTTTAGATTAACCAAACCCTTTTTAGTGGAATATTACTATAACTTGCTTCCCTTTACTAGATTATGACAAATCATATACATGCATGCAAGGTCTTATACTCTTGTCTTCAAGAACCAACCCATTTGTATCCCATTTTTATCTATAATATGAGAAATTAATGGAAATGGGGTGGGTACTTACCTCTTATGGTGAAGAAGATGAAGATTACTCGATAATTTCCGGGCCTGAGTAGAGATGGAGGACCAATTTGATGAAGAAGATGGCTTTCTCTCACTAAAATCACTCTCCCTTCTCTCTAATTTGTTCAGACACTCGTTCAAATGAAGGGGATGGGCGTTTTATTAAGCTGGGGGTCGGGTCTTGAAATTAGAAATTAGGAGCCCCGACATAGGAAATGTGGACAGGAATGCGATCGCATTCCTGCTATGCGGTCCGCATTCCTGTCGCATAAATGGACCTCAGATGGGCCAAAATGGAAACCGGACTGCCCAGGTATGCAAACCATTATGCGGTCCGCATACATATTATGCGATCACATAATGCGTCGCATAACCTCATCTGCGAAAATGGAGGTGCAAGGATGCGACAGCTATGCGGTCCGCATTCCCAAAATGCGATCGCATCTTGGGCCGCATAGCTGTCCTCAAATTGGACAGAAGGCTGTCTAGGTATGCGACCACTATGCGGTCTGCATACCTGATCTGCGATCGCATAGTGGACCGCAGATCTGCGCAATTCTGGAAAATTTTACTTTTTAGGTCTTGGGGTACTTTTCAATCCTAAAGGTTCAAACCGCGGCGACCACTATGAGGTATGCATACCTGACCGGACATCATTTATTGTTTTATTTATTTATTTATTTATTTTTATTTTTTTGTTAAGAAATTTTTTTCGGGTCTTTACAAATAGCAACTCTGATTTTCTTCATCCTTATCTTCCCTTAGTTGTATTTCAGTTTTTCCCAAACTATTTTAGTGTTGTTGTTATCAGACAGTTTGTAGTATTTGCTCATGACTTAGAGACACCGCGATGTCGGGCAATCTTTTCCGCACTTTTATTTCGAGTTGAACTCTCTTATGAAGATTTTATTATGAAAAGCTTTGACTTATCTTTTAAATAAAATATCGATGTGTTTTGGTAATGTGTCGGCTTGCCTAGTACCACGATAGGCGCCATCACGACAAGGTTTAGTTTTGGGTCGTGACAAGTTTGTATCAGAGCCTAGGTTACATAGGTCTCACGAGTCATGAGCAGGTTTAGTATGGATCGGGGCAGAGACGTTCGTACTTATCTTCGAGAGGCTGCAGAACCCTTAGGAAAATCTCACATTCTTGTCGTGTGAATCTGTTGATTCTGGTAACTAAACTTATATTGTTTCATTCTCTCACAGATGGCGAGGACTCGCACTACCGCTCAGAAGGACCAACCACAAGTACCAACAGCCAGGGCCGCGAGAGGCCGAGACCGCGGCCGAGGCCGTGATAGGGGTAGAGATGCAGCCCGCACAGCAGGTCGGGAAGTACATGACCCTCTAGTTGCTCCAGACCAGGTCCCAGTCGCAGATGTCCCAACGGGACCACCTCAGGCACAACTTGTGCCTATTGCGATTCCTCGCCTTCAGGAGGCCCTAACTCAGATCCTGCAGTATGTACTAGCCTTTCTCATGATGTATCTATTTCTACGGCCGCAACCACTTCTGAGGCCGGGGGAGGCACTCAGACACCCGCCTCTCGCACACCTGAGCAAGTTGTTCAGGGACTCTAAACACCGGGGGCACCGCCAGCAAAGCCAATTGTAGCCACTTAGGAGTATGTGGTTCATGTTATGCCTGAAGATGAGAAGCGTAGATTGGAGAGGAGACTCCAGCCGTTGTCTTTTAGTGGTGCAGAGGGTGAGGATGCACAGGGTTTCTTGGATAAGTGTCAAAGGATGCTCCATACAACAGGCATTCTGGAGACCAGTGAGGTCTCATTCACTACCTTCCAGTTCTCTAGGGCTGCATTCAGTTGGTGGGAGTCTTATGAGAGGCGTAGGCCGGTTGGCGCAGCACCCCTTACTTGTTAGCAGTTCTCTGTTATCGTTATGGAGAAGTTTGTGCCTTAGTCTCGCAGAGAGGAGTTGCATAGACAGTTTGAGGAGCTTTGTTTGGGTGACATGTCTATGACATAGTATCAGCTGCGATTCTCTGAGTTGGCCTGTCATGCTCTCGGGTTGGTTCCCACGGACAGAGAGAGGATCAGAAGGTTTATAGATGGCCTCACTTTTCATCTTCGATTACTTATGACTAGAGAGAGAGTGTCTGGTGCTACTTTTGATGAGGTTGTCGAAATTTCTCGGGAGATTGAGATGCTTCGTGGTCAGGAGAGGGTTGAGAGGGAGGACGAGAGGCCTCATGGACAAAGTGGATTCAGTGGTGCTCCGCATGGGGATTAATTCCAGCACGGCCGAGGCCGTCCATTCAGGCATTCTCAGTCAGCCCGCCCAGTTCACCGTGGTGCATCACCGGGCCATAGTTCTCACAGGTCTCACCAGAGCCACCCATCGCTCAGTGCCCTCCCAACCCAGAGTTCGTCCTCTGCTCCATCAATTCAGGGCTCCTCCATGCCAGGTTCTTCTACCATTTATCCCGGTGCTAGGGGTTCCCTTCAGTCCCCGTCACCTACACCAGGGAGTTATTTTGAGTGTGTGGAGTTTGGGCATATGTGGAGGCAGTGTCCCCGTCATCATGGGGGTTATCTCAGCAGAGGAGTCAGCCTTCGACTTCAACACTAGTTACTTCACCACCCGCCCAACCATCTAGGAGTGGAGGTCAGTCAACTAGGGGTCGCCCTAAAGGGGGAGGCTGATCAGGAGGCGGTCATGCCCGTTTCTATGCACTCCCAACCAGACCAAATGTTATTACTTCAGATGCTGTGATTACATGTACTATTTCAGTTTGCCACCGAGATGCCTCGGTATTATTTGACCCTGGTTCCACGTATTCATATATTTCATTGTATATTTCTCATTTTTTTGATATGCCCCGTGAGTCTTTAGTTTCATCTGTTCATGTATCTACTCCCGTGGGCGATGCTGTTGTTATGGACCACGTATTTCAATCACGTGTGGTGACTATTGGGGATGTTGAGACCTGGGTGGACCTATTGCTGCTCAGTATGGTTGACTTCAATGTGATATTGAGCATGGATTGGTTATCTCCATGTCATGTTGTTGTAGATTGTCACACTAAGACGTGACGTTGGCAATGTCGGGATTTCCGAGGGTTGAGTGGAGTGGTTCTATAGACTATGTACCGAGTAGGGTGATTTCATATTTGAAGGCTCAGTGTATGGTTGAGAAGGGTTGTCTATCCTATCTGGCTTTTGTGAGGGATGTTAGTGCAGAGACTCCTACCATTGATTTTGTTCTGGTGGTACCTGATTTTTCGGATGTGTTTCTTGCAGAACTGTCGGGCATGCTGCCTGACAGGGATATTGATTTGGTACCGGTCACTCAACCCATTTGTATCCCACCGTATCGTATGGCACCGGCGGAGTTGAATGAGTTTAAAGAACAGCTTCAGGAACTCCTTGATAAGGGGTTTATTCGGCCTAGTGTGTCACCTTGGGGTGCACCGGTTCTATTCGTGAAGAAGAAAGATGGTTCATGAGTATGTGCATTGGTTACATGCAGTTGAACAAGGTCACAATCAAGAACAAGTACCCTTTGCCTCGTATTGATGATTTATTTGACCGGCTTCAGGGAGCGAGGGTGATCTCCAAGATTGATTTGATGTCCGGGTATCACCAGCTGGAGATTCGGAATTCGAACATTCTTAAGATAACTTTAAGGCTATTATGAATTCTTGGTGATGTCTTATGGGCTAAACAAGTCCCCAACAGTGTTCATGCATTTGATGAACAGTGTATTCCAGCCCTATTTGGACTCGTTCTTTATTGTATTCATTGATGACATTCTGGTGTACTCTCGTATCCAGGAGGAGCATGCTCAGCATTTGAGGATTGTATTATAGAGATTGAGGGAAAAGAAGCTTTATGAAAATTTCTCCAAGTGTGAGTTTTGGCTGGGTTCAATAGCATTCTTGGTGCACGTGGTGTCCAGTAAGGGTACTTAGGTGGATCCGAAGAAGATAGAGGTAGTGCAGAGTGGTCCTAGACCGTCCTCAACCACGGAGATTAGGAGCTTTCTTGGTTTGGCGGGTTATTGTTGTTGCTTTGTGGATGGAGTTTATTTCATTGCATCGCCCTTGACCAAATTGATCCAAAAGGGTGCTCCATTTAGGTGGTCAGATGAGTGTGAGGAGAGCTTTCTGAAGCTCAAAACTGCCTTGACCACAACTCCAGTGTTAGTTCAACCATCAGCTTCATGTTCTTACACAGTGTATTGTGATGCCTCGAGGATAAGTGTTGGATGTGTTCTGATGCAGGAGGGTAGGGTGATTGTCTATGCCTCGCCAACATGCAAGTCTATCATTCAATTCAGGAATTAATTTCTTGTTAGACAGTAAAAGTCACTTTCTTGATTTGTTGTTGCTATTCGTTATTGTTTTCGCTTTTCTGGTCGAATTTGGTTTCTATTTTGGATTGATACGACCGAAATATTTGGATGTAGAAGTACGTATAGTCATAGTTGTAAAAGGTTACACAAGTTTCAGTATAAAACTATTCCCACGCGCAGTAGAAGGATGTGATAGTATGATAATTGTCACGACCCAAATTTCCAACTCTCAGGATCGTGATGGCGCCTAACACCACAGTTGCTAGGCAAGCCAAAATTAGAACTTAATTAACCATTTTCTTATACAAGTTTACTTAAACACAAAAGAACAATGTAAAGTAAGAAGGAAATCTAATACTTTCCAATAAATGCAATCAGGAACAATATTCGATATGATGAAACGAACCACGAACTAATACTAAGTGTATAACAACCCAGAGTCTGGTGTCACAATTCACAAATCTCTAAGGGGTCGTTTGGTATGAGGTATAGGAAGGTATAATGTTGGTATGAAAATTTAATACCACCTTAATACTTCGTTTGGTTAGCAAACCAGGTATAAGTTATCCCAAGATTAAAATTAACACTGGGATAACTTATACCTTATAGAGGGTAGGGTAATTAGCACCGGTATAACTTATACATTTTTCTTACAAATTATGCAGTTGTCATATTTAATACAACATACCAAACAATTGATAAAAAACAATCCCAGCATAACTTATCACAGCATAACTTATACCAGTATAACTTATCCCGGCATAAGCCGTATTCAAACTAAACGACCCCTAACAATACTACAAATAATGGGCTGAAAGAATTAAGTATCCGCTTTGAAAGAAATAAAAACAGTGTCTATAAAGTAAGAAGAAGACTCTAGGAATCTGCGGACGCCAACACATCTACCTCGTATCTCCAAATGATGATATCAGCTACTAAAATCTTCTAACTCTGGCCGGTACCTGGATCTGCACAAAAAATGCATAGTGTAGTATCAGTACAACCGACCCCATGTATTGAGTAAGTGCCGAGCCTAACCTCAACGAAGTAGTGACGAGGCTACGTCGGGGCATTATCAATATAACCTAAGAACAATATATAATAAATCAAGAAGGAAATTCCAACATAAAAAACAATAAACTGTAGCAACAATTAAAATAACTCAGCCACTTTTCCAGGTCTCAACTATAACCAATTCTCACATAAGTTTCCAAATTTCCAAACATTGACTTTAAAAATAAAAGTAAGTGCAAAATATGAAGAGTAGTAAAGTAAAATAGTAAGTTTCCAAACCTTTGTTATTTTTGAAAATCAGTAAAACATAAGTGTCCTCCCTTATTGCTCCTTGTTGTGGCATGCAACCCACTTCCACCTGTCCACCCTTATTGCTCCTCCCAATATATATGACCCTTATTTCTCCTGTTGTGGCGTGCAACTCGATCCCGCCTGTCCACCCTTATCAATCCTTGTTGCGGCATACAACTCGCTCCCACCAGACATATCATATCACTTTATTTATGAAAATTTTAACAATTCAGGTCAAAGCCTATCACAATATTTTTGTCTCAACAATTGCAAACTGTAACGACCCGATCGATCGTTTTAAAATCCAACGCGTCATTCAGCAGTTGGGAGTCATGAACATCTTCATTTCGGGTATTGTGACTTGTGTGTATGGTCAGAGTTGAAATTCAGGAGGTTCGGAGTTAAATTGAAAGGAAAATTCTCATTTTAGAAGCCTTAAGTTGAAGAAATTGAGTAAGACTGGAATTTTGAGTAAACGACCTCGGAATCAGGATCTGAAGGTTCCATTAGGTTTGTATGGTGATTTCAGACTTGGTCGTATGTCCGGATCGGGATTTGGATAACCCGAGAGCGTTTCGGTGTATATTGTGGAAGTCAACATTTTTTTAGAAATTTCCTAAGTTTGGCTTGAAGCGCATTTCAATGATATTGATGTCTGTTTTGGATTCCGAGTCTGGGAATAGCTCTGTATGGTGTTCTGGAGTTGGGAGCGTGATCGGAAGTTAATTCGGGTGTCCGGAGGTCATTTTGAAGTCATTTGGCTAAAGATAGAAATTTTAAGGTTTTTGAGAAGTTTGACCGAGAGTTTGACTTTTTGATATCGGGGTTGGATTCCAATTCCGAAAGTTGGAGCAGGTCTGTAATGTCGAATATGACTTGTGTTAAAAATTTGGGGTCTATCGGACGTGATTTGATAGGTTTCGGCATCGGATGTAGAAGTTTGAAATTTTAAAGTTCATAAAGTTTGAATTTTAGTGCGATTCGAGATTTTGGTTGTTTGATGTGATTTGAGGCCTCAAGCAAGTTCGTATAATATTTTGAGACATGTTTGTATAATTGGTTAAGGTCCCGAGGGCCTCGGGTGAATTTCGGAAGGTTAACGGAATGAATTTCGCACACAAAAAAAAAAAGAAGGAAAAATTGCAGAAATTTTCTGCTGCATTTTTTTTTTATAGCAAATTGTGCGTCGAAGAGCTAACTTTGGAAATTTATATATAATAATCTATAACGAATATGAAAATTTACTAAACATGAAAGTTGTAGATCTTGAAGTCTAGTTTTCATAACATTAAACCATTTGTCATTTGAAGTTTTGTGCAAAATGTTATGACCGATTGAAGATGGCTGGTGGGGCAGTTTCGCCAGAATTTTCTGATGCGTGGAGCTGACTTTAGAAGCTCATATCTCGGAATATATAATGCGTTATATGGTGTTCAAACTATGAAATTAAAGATCTTCTAGTCTAGTTTCTAAATCTTCAAACCGTTTGTTATTTGAATATTTTTACAAGAAGTTATGGGTGTTTTAACAGAAGGTGTTCAACAAAGGAAAATTTTAATAGGATGTACAACCTGTGCAAGGTACAACTCGATGAAGCAGGGGCAGATTCTTTAAACACGAATTTTGGCCATTTCTTTCATTTCTATCATTTGGCTTGGATGATTTTGGAGATCATTTCAAGGGGGATTTCATCAAGCATTAAAGGTAAGTTGTTTCTACTTATTTCCAAGTTAAATACAAGATTTATTACATAGATTTGATATGAGAAATTGGGGAAAATGTGGGGAAATTGCAAGAAAATCTAGAATTGATAAAATTTGATTTTAGCCACGAATTGAGCATGAATATTGGAGTAAATTGTGTGATTGAACTAGTAAAGTCTCGGGTAGAGATTATCTTCAAGAAATTTCGGAATCCGGGCACGTGGGCCCGAGGGCATTTTGGTCTATTCACCGAGCGAAGTTGGGAAATTATATAATCTGAATTTTTAGCAAATATTAGAGTATATTTTCATTGGTTTGTCGTTGTTTGGTTAGTTTGGGGGCGTTGTGCAACCATTGGAGTCGTCGGAAGGGCTTGGAAGCCGGTTATGGAACTTCGGAGCGAGGTGAGTCTCCTTTCCAACCTTGTAAGGGAGAAATGTCCCCTTAGGTTCCTTATTGCTATGTATACATGCTGTGGGGGGCACGTACGTACCAAGTGAGGAGAGTCTGTACGTGGCGACTGTATTGCTATGTCGGGTAGCTTTAGGACTCACAAGCATGCCTCTATGTGCCCTATTTGTACCTTTGTATGTGTTATGAGTTGTCATTACTGTTGAGGTGATATGGAACAGTGAAACATTATGATTTAAATCCCAGTTGACTATCCGTGGTATTGGCACAGTCCTGTTGAGTTCAATGTTGAGTTGGTACACATATGTACTTATATATACGTACTTGTTATCGAGTCAGCACACGAGTCACAGGCATGATGCGCGGCCGTGGGTTATCTTATTATTATCAAGTCAGCACACGAGTCGCAAGTATGATGCGCGATCGTGGGTCAGCTTATAATTATCGAGTCAACACACGAGTCGCAGGTATGATGCACGATCGTGGGTCAGCTTATCATTATCGAGTCAGCACACGAGTCGCAGGTATGATTCGCGATCGTGGGGAGCTTATCATTATCGAGTCAACACACGAGTCGCAGGTATGATGCACGATCGTGGGTCAGCTTATCATTATCGAGTCAGCACACGAGTCGCAGGTACGATGCACGATCGTGGGTTAGCTTATTATTATCGAGTCAGCACGTGAGTCGCAGGTATGATTCACGACCATGGGTTAGTTTATGACCTCAGTCCTTATGACAACCCTTACGACTCCAGTCGGTTGTCTTGTCCTGGTATGTGTATGATCACTTGAGTTCTGAGTCACTTATAACTAGATTGTCAGGTATTGGTTAAGAGGAGATTTTGGTACTGTGCTGTTAAAGTTTTTTTAGTTATTATCTGGATTACGTTATTTGCTATGTACTTGTTGTTTACTGTCTCACACGCCTATTGCTTTAGCCATATCTCGTCATATATTATATTGTTGGACCTTAGTGAGTATCTAGTCGACCTCTCGTCACTACTCCTTCGAGTTTAACGGGATACTCACTGGGTACATATATGTATATGTACTCATACTACACTTTCTGTGCATTTTGTTGCACAGGTACCTTTATAGTACAATGATCGATTTGGGAACTTATACAGGCTGCATTCATCCAGAGGCGTTCCACAGCTGCCGGAGTCTCCCTTCGGTGTACTTACATTTTATATTTATTGCCTTTGTCCAATTTGTTTTTCGGACAAGCGTTGTATAATTGTATAAATTCTTAGATATTGCTCATGGACTTGTGTCACCGGGTTCTGGGGATGTCTTGGTATTTCTTTTCTTTTTTTTTGTATTAAGTTGGTTTCTTGTCGTATTTAAATTACGAAATTTATTTATTTAATAATGAAAATGCAAGAAGAGGCTTCGATTCTAAAATGTTAAACAGGAAAGTGTTCCAACTGATTAAAGGGTCGGCTTGCCTGACAGTGGTGTCCGGCGCCATCACAACCCATAGTTTTTGGGTCGTGACATAAACAGAAAACTATATAACTCATAAACTTCATCAATTATCATTTAGCAATGAAACCAACCGGAATATATATAATAAAATACTGTCATCCAACTCATCCTCTTTATGTATCACAATGAAACCAATGGAACAACCAATACTTCCAACATACTTGAACAATATTTAACAAGTTAACTAAACCAAGCAGTCATGGAGACATCAATGAGCATAAAACAATTAAGCCATGAATCAAATAAATTGGAAACGGGGAAAGGGATCATGTTCGACAACGATTTGGTGGTGCATAGATACTCGTCACCTCACCTATACACCACACACATTCAAATTCACATAGGAATTAAGTTGGAGATTCATATTCCCTCAAGTCAAAGTTAAACCAAGCACTTACTTCGAATTCACAAGCAATTCACTGCTTTAGCAAAACATTTCCCTTTAAATTTACCTCTAACCCGCTCGAATCTAATCACAATTGGTTCAATATCATCAACTATTTCTTAAAGGAATTAACTTTAATTAAAACCTATGGTTTTTCTATGTTTTCCTATCAAAATACAAAAATCGACCCTGGGTCCGCTTGGTCTAAACTCGAGGTTCAGACCAAAACTCGTTTACCCATTCTCCCTAAGACCCGATATACAATTGGTCTTGGAATCCGACTTCAATTCGAGGTCTAAATTCCCAAATTTCGAAATTCTTTAAGTCCTACCCAAAAATCCAATTTTTTACCATGAAAACGCTAGATTTTTGGTTGAAATATTGTTAAAAGTTGTTAAGGTTGAAAGAAATTAAATAGAGATCACTTACCAAAGATTTGGATAAGTTTGGGTATTTGAAAAATCGTCTATGGAGGTTTAGGGTTTGAGAGAATTAAAAAATGGGTGAAAATCCCGTCCAAAATCTCACTTAACAGGTTGCAGATGTCGCATTTGCGATCCGGAGTTTGCATTTGCGACATCTGGGCTCCCTAGGCATACTTCGCATTTGTGATATATATATGTCGCATTTGCGACATCTGGGATCCTAAGCATACTTCGCATTTTCGATATATATGTTGCATTTGCGATATCTGGGCACACCAGAAACCAACAATTTTTCTCTAACACGAAAATGAGCATAACTTCCTCATACGATGTCCAAATTCAATGATTCTTTTTCCTATGGATCCGTAATTATGATACGGATCTAATAGTTCAATAAAAACTGAATTTGGCGCTCATGTGATTAATGTGGTATCATTTATGCTTGAAGAGACGACGATGAAGCATAAAAAACAAGCGCAACATAGCCTAAACTTATCTGAAACTCACCCAAGCCCTCGGGGCTCCAAACCAAACATGCACGCAAGTCTAAAAACATCATACGGACTTGGTCGTGCGATCAAATCATCAAAATAGCATCAAAAACTATAAAATTTAACCTCAAAACTCATGATTTTCTCAAGAACACTCAAATTTTCTAACTTTTCAACGGGACGTCCAAATCACGTCAAATCACTCCAATTCTCATCAAATATCATAGATATGACTTAAATATCATAAAAAACTTATACCGGGCTCCGAAACCAAAATAGGGGCCCGATACCAATGATTTCAAACATTAATTCATTTCTTTATTTCCTTTAATAAACAAGCACAATAATTTTCTTCAAAAATTGTTTTCTAAGGCTAGGGACCTCGGAATTCAATTCCGGGCATACCCCTAAGTCCCATATTTTACTGCGGACCTCTCGGGATCGCCGGAACACAGATCCAGGCCTGTTTACTCAAAATGTTGACCAAAGTCAACTAAAACCAAATTTTAACTCTAAAAACTACTATTTCTCATATTTCCACATAAAAGCTTTTCGGTTTCACGCCGGACTGTGCATGCAAATTGAGGTAATTAAAATTAGTCTTTTTAAGGATAATGATCCTGGAATGGAGTCTTAATCCATTAGATGACCCTTTGGGTCATCACAATCTCCACTTCTAAAACAAACGTTCATCCTCGAACAGACATAGAAAATTACCTGAACTGGCAAACAAGTGGGGATATCTACTGTACATGTCCGACTCGGACTCAAAAGTAGATACCTCGACGGGCTGACCTTTCCACTGCACCCGAATTGAAGAATAACTCTTTGACCTCAACTGGCGGACCTGCCGGTCTAAAATGGCTATCAGCTCCTCCTCATAAGCCAAATCTTTGTCCAATTGGATAGAGATGAAATCTAACACGTGGGACGGGTCACCATGATATTTCCGTAGCATAGACACATGGAATACCGGATGAACTGAGGATAACCCTGGGGGAAACGCAAGTCTATAAGCTACCTCCCCTACTCTATCAAGAATCTCAAATGGCCCGATATACCTAGGGTTCAACTTGCCCTACTTTCCAAATCTCATAACACCCTTCATGGGTGATACCCGCAGTAATACTCTCTCGCCCACATGAATGCCACATCTCGAACCTTACGGTCGGCATAACTCTTTTGCCTAGAATCAGCTGCACAAAGTCGATCTTGAATGTTCTTCACCTTATCTAAGGCCTCTTGAACTAAGTCTGTACCCAATAACGGAGCCTCTTCCAGCTCAAACCATCCAAATGGCGATCTACACCGTCTACTATATAATGCCTCATAAGGAGCCATCTGAATACTCGACTAGTAGTTGTTATTGTAGGTAAACTCCACTAGCGGAAAGAATTGATCCCAAGAACCTCTAAAGTCAATAACACAGGCACGGAGCATATCTTCCAAGATATGAATAGCACGCTCGGACTGCCCGTCCATCTGAGGATGGAATTTTGTGCTCAACTCAACCCGTGTACGCAACTCACACTGAACTGCCCTCCAAAAGTGCGAGGTAAATTGCGTACCTTGATCAGAAATGATAGACACAGGCACACCGTGAAGGCGAACAGTCCTCGAATATATATCTCTACCAATCTCTCCGAAGTATAAGTACTTTCCACCGGGATGAAATGTGTTTATTTAGTCAGCCTATCCACAATAACCCAAACGGCGTCGAACATCGTCTGAGTCCGTGGGAGTCCAACAACGAAGTCCATAGTGATACGCTCCCACTTCCACTCAGGAATCTCTATCTGCTAAAGCAAATCACCGGGTCTCTGATGCTCATATTTCACGTGTTGGAAATTCCAAAAACGAGCCACATAAGCAACAATATCATTTTTCATCCTTCACCACTAATAGTGCTGGCGCAAGTCCTGGTACATCTTGGCTGCACCCAGGTGAATAGAATACTTAGAACTGTGAGCTTCCTCAAGGATCAACTCACAAAGGACATCAACATTAGGCACACATATAGGACCCTGCATCCTCAAAATATCGTCATCTCCAACTGTAACCTTTTTGTCACCACTGTTCCGAACTGTGTCCCTAAGGACCATAAAATACGTGTCATCATCTTGCCGATCTCTGATACACTCAAATAAGGAAGACCGTGCAACTGTACAAGCTAGAACACTACTGGGAGAAATATCCAACCTCACGAACTGATTTACCAAGGTCTGAATGTATGAAGCTAACGGTCTCTCACCGACTGGAATAAATGCAAGGCTGCCCATACTTACCGCCTTCCTACTCAAGGCATCAGCCACTACATTGGCCTTCCCTGGATGATACAATGTAGTGACGTTATAATCTTTCAATAAATCTAACCATCTCCTCTGTCTCAAATTAACATCCTTTTGCTTGAACAAGTAAGGGAGATTGCGATGATTCGTGAAAACCTCACACGACACACCTTAGAGGTAGTGCTTCCAAATCTTCAATGCGTGAACAATAGCTGCCAACTCTAAGTCGTGGGCAGGATATTTCTTCTCATGGACTTTCAACTGTTGCGACGCATAAGCAATCACCTTGCTATCATGCATTAATACTGGACCTAGTCTAATATGAGATGCACCACAATACACCGTGCACAATCCTGACCATGTGGGCAACACCAACATTGGCGCCGTAGTCAAAGCAATCTTGAGCTTCTGAAAGTTCAACCCACACTCGTCCGACCATTTGAATGGAACACCCTTTTGGTTCAATATGATCTTAATAGTTGTTCATAATCAATTACAGAATCACCAAATAACTTCACATAACAATAATCCCCTTTTAACCTTCACAATACTGATAACGAGATGCGATGCATGAAGACCTAATAATTATTTACCCAAATTAACGTGTCTCATTTAATGCCACATGGGCGGGCAACCACCTCGCAGGTCAAAGCTCAATAATTATAACACGGATTTGGCAAATTGTGCACAGTTAAAACTTTATACAAAAAATTTCAAATAAACCTAACAAGCATGACTCCCTATTGTTACTATAGTAAAATTTTTAATTTCACAAGAAAGAATTTAAACACAAGAATTTTCATCACAAGGATCTCGTCCTTATATACTTCCACCGCGGCTCGTAGCCCGATTTAAGAATACCAAATCATAATAACATGCGAGAATCTCGCACTCAGTTCTGAATCACAAGTAATATGCACATCGTGCCACTCGAAATGTCCCTTTTTTGTTCTTTTAAATATTTTTCGTTAAACAAAATTACAACACGTAATTATAGACATAGCTATCTCTATAGAATCTCCCAATATGAGTATTCACATAAGTAGATTTTAGAGTTACGAAGCTCACCCAAGAGTGGAGCATTTTAGGAGGACTTTCTTAGATACTCATAATCGAATCAAGTTAAGGAAATTGTCACTTCATAATAACTAAAATTGTACTTGTAATGACACCATTTGATGTAACGACCTTAGACATACCATAGAAAATATATCAACAGGATGGGTCTCCACCTCTAGGAGTCTGACCTCCACCTTCGACATCCCGACCCCATTCCCCTATCTAGACATGTAAGCTGGGTTGTAACTGCAATGGGGCACGTAGCCTTAGTGCTCTGATGAAATATGACTCTTTCAAGTCTAGGATAATTTCTACCACTAGCCAAAATAAAGTATCAACCTGCCCTGAGTCGTACAAAACTCTACGATCATAATTGAGTCCTTTAATGAGTCTATGGACTTGCTCTCTGGCTATATGAACCAAAATAGGAGTATGACGGGCTAACTTATCGAACCTGATGGCATATTCTGACACCGTCATGGTGACCTGACGCAACCGTTCAAACCCTATGCGCCATGCATTATGGAGAGTCCGAGAAACAAACTCTTTCAAAAGAATTTATGAGAACTGAGTCAAGTAGTTGATGTTGCATGGTCGGTCGTCCTTTTCGTAGGCTTGCCACAAACACCGACGGCCAATTACTTCTTTTACTATGTTGACTCAACATTGCTGAGCTGCCCCATGTATTCATATACTCTTTGTTATTCTTTGGGGTAACTCTTATCCCTATTTATGCACATTGATCCCAAAAGTAGAGCTCTATACAGATAAATCTTGGCACGAACAATATAGTCTAGAAGCTCGTCAACCACTTTACTCCCTCTGGAGCACCCCAAAATCCGCAGTCGTGACTTCCAACCTGAGTAGACCTTCTGTAGACTTAAAGTCGGTTATATAACCTCTTTGGTACTGAGGTATAGGGTTATTAATGAAGCAGACATACCGCAAGTCCCAGCTTTATCTCTTGCAAAATCTCAGGCCTTATACATTCCCGGCCAAAATCGATATAACTCATGACCCCGCAATTTATTGCTTGATAGTGGACTTTCCCACTTGGCACGAAGTCCTAGGTGACAACTTCTGAATATCCACCATGTTAAACTTCACAGCTCATATAAATCAACCCCATTTCTTTCAACTTATTCCCATGTCCTGCAATACATCATAGCAAAGGTCAAGAAAATCATGTGGGTCCTCAAAAGATGTACCACTGAAATGGAGTGGAAATAGTTTGGTAAACTTGTCCAACCTCAATAAATGAACTAGTGCATCCTGCAACACTGAAGTAACTATAAATCCTTCTAGAATCTGAACTAGTCCAACATGTACCGACTGAGCTAGAAGCTCCGCATCTAGACCCATTTGAGACTTTACAATAGGTGCTGATGTTCGAGCTCTAGACCGAGCTCTGCTTTTGTCTATTCCCCTAATCGTAGCTGTCATTGAGGCCCTATTTCTTGTCCGGTTATAGACGCATTGCGTTTGTCGAGATTTGCGAGAGGACAAGAGTAGACGAGTTCAATCATTAGTGATAGAATAAATTCGCACGATAGAGTAGAATAGAAGTGAAATTTTTCCAAACTTCATAGCCTCTGAGAGATAAGTACAGACGTCTCCGTACTGATCCTTCAGACTCTATTAAGCTTGTTCGTGCATTTGTGAGACCTAAGCAACCTAGAGCTCTGATACAAACTTGTCATAACCCAAATTCTCAACCCTCAGGGATCGTGATGGAGCCTAACACCACACATTCTAGGCAAGCCAATGTTAGAACCTAATTAACCATTTTCTTATACAAGTTTACTTAAACACAAAAGAACAATGTAAAGTAAGAAGGAAATCTAATACTTTCCAATAAATACAATCAGGAATAATATTCAATATGATGAAACGAACCACAAACTAATACTAAGTGTATAACTACCCAGGGTCTGGTGTCACAATTCACGAACCACTAAGAATACTACAAATAATGGGCTAAAATAATTATGTATCTGTTTTGAAAGAAATAAAAACAGTGTCTATAAAGTAAGGACAAGACTCCAGGAATCTGGAGACGCCAGCAGATCTACCTCGTGTCTCCGAATGATGATATCATCTACTAAAATCTCCTAACTTTGTCCGGTACCTGGATCTGCACAAAAAGTGCATAGTGTAGTATCGGTACAACCGACCCCATGTATTGAGTAAGCGGCGAGCCTAACCTCGACGAAGTAGTGACGAGGCTACGGCAGGGCATTAACAATATAACCTAAGAACAATATATAATAAAGCAAGAAGGAAATGCCAACATAAAAAACACAATAAACTGTAGCAACAAATAAAATAACTCAGCCACTTTTTCAGGTCTCAACTATAATCAATTCTCACATAAGTTTCCAAATTTCCAAACTTTGACTTTTAAAATAAAAGTAGTAAAGTAAAAATGTATGTTTCCAAACCTTTGTTCTTTTGAAAATCAGTAAAATATAAGTGTCCTCCCTTATTGCTCCTTGTTGCGGCGTGCAACCCGCTTCCACCTGTCTACCCTTATTGCTCCTCCCTATATATATCACCCTTATTGCTCCTGTTGCGGCGTGCAACCCGCTCCCACCAGACATATCATATCACTTTATTTATGAAATTGTTTACAATTCAAGTCAAAGCCTTTCACAATATTTTTGTCTCAACAATTGTAACCAGAAAACTGTATAAATCATAAACTTCATTAATTATCATTTTTTAATGAAACCAACCGGAATATATACAATAAAATACTGTCAACCAACTCATCCTCTGTCACGACCAGAATCCTAATCCGGGTCGTGATGGCGCCCAACGACGGGGTTAGGCAAGCCAACACAAATTACACTAAGTGTTACCCTTCCCATCTAATCGAACAAGTCAATAATTACCAGTTTAAAATAACTAACATGATACTAGCCTTGAGTTGCAAGAAAAATCATAGTAAATACAAGGCCGAAATAAAACATATACAAAGCTATACAACACAAAACCCAAAATATACATACACTATGCGTGTGTGCCAGGAACTAGTGTCACGAGTGTCATGGGAAACTACTGAATATACAATGACTACAATATATACAGAGTCTTAGTCTGAATGAAACAGACAGAGAATATAACAAAAGAACTCCAGGGTGCTGCTAGGAAGTCGCCGGGAAAGTAGCTCACCGTGAAGTATGACCACGCTATCAATATCTAGCACTGGCCTGATAATAAGAAGTACCAGCCTCCGGACCTATACAATCAAGTACAGAAAAGAAAAGAAAAGAAAGTGCAGCATGAGTACATATTAAATAAATATGTACCTAGTGAGTATCCCGCCTAAATTCGAAGAAGTAGTGACGAGAGGTCGACTCGATACTCACTAAGGACCAACAGTAATGACATAGGATAGAATATAATGAAATACAGTAGGCATGTCAGGAAATAAGCAACAAGTACATATCAAGAGCAGAAATCCAAACAACTACTGAACTAAACAACAAAGCACTTTCAAGGGTAAGACCACTGAACGAAACAAAAATCACAAATTCTTAGATCCGCCGTGGCGTACGGCCCGCTCCCATAAGGTACCTTCTAAACTCGCCGTGGCATACGACCCGATCCCATGTGTATCTCAAGTATTTCTCAACACCTCCGTAGCGTACGACCCGATCCCATATATATCACAAATACTTCTCAACACTGCTGTGGCGTACGACCCGATCCCATATATATTCAATTACTTTTCAACACTGCCGTGGCGCACGGCCCGATCCCATATATTTCACAATTGCTTTTCAACACTGTCGTGGCGTACGGCCCGATCCCATATATATTCAATTACTTTTCAACACTGCCGTGGCGTACGGCCCGATCCCATATGTTTCACAATTCTTACTTTCTCTAACAAATTCCTTATCATTCAACAATTTTTCCATAAAGCCTTAGAGGAAAAACACTATACAAAACATAACCTTATAGAACACATGGCGTCACAATAAATCATATAAAGCATTACAAGGAAAAACATATAACGCATTACGAGAAAGCATACAAGGCATTATGTGGGCCTAACTACCCAGACATAACAATATTAGCCGCTACGTACGGACTCTCGTCACTTGGCGTGTAAGTAGCCCCCAAACAATTACACATAGCATATACATCACCTATGGGGACAATTCCCTCTTACAAGGTTAGAAAGGAGACTCACCTCGTGTCGAATCTACCCCTCGGACCACAATTGCGCCCGAAACTCCGAACTCTACACCCGAGGACTCGCAACTAGCCAAAAGGTATACAATAACATCAATGCATGAACAATGCAAGAAATTACCCTAGTTTTTTTACTAAAATCGCTATTCTTGAAGAATTTCCAAATTCCAACCCCGGTCCCTCATGATCAAATTCCGAAAATTCTCGAAGGAATCACTCACCCATAGCCTAAGGATCATTAAGGTGTGGTTTCTACTTGAATTCATGGCCTAAAATGGAAAATCACAAAATCCTCAAGAACCCTAAAATTACTACCTAATTCTATGATTTTAGGTAATTTAATAGTGAATTTAACTAGGAACTATTGTTTGAAACTAGTAGAACTATGGAATTTACTTACCTCAATAACAGTGGTGGAAGGTCCCTTGAAGAGCTCTCTAAAAACTTGAGGAGGAAGATGAAAACGGAGGAAAAATGCTAAGTCCCGTAATTAATAAAACTGCCCAGGGATTCCTTAACTGCGACCGCGACAAGGGGCATGCGATCGCGAAGAACAACTGGCCAGACCTCTGCACTCGCGGCAGAGGTCCTGCGATTGGGAAGGCCAACTGGCCAGACCTCTGCGATCGCGAAGAACAAACTCACCCGGCCCAGATGCGACTCAATGCGATCGCAATAACAGGCTGCGATTGCAAAGGCGTGGAACCCAGACCTCTGCGATCGCGAAGGGGAGGCTGCGATCGCAGAGAAAAATCAACAGCCAAGCAAAATCCTTCTCCGCGATCGCAACCCACCTTCTGCGATCGCAGAGAAGGAAACCAGATAATAGAAATTTCTAGTTTTCTAATTTAGCTCCCGGGGGGTCCAAAACTCACCCGAGCCCCTCGGGACCCCCCGCCAAAAGCACCGGCAAGTCTATATTCGTGATACAGACTCGCTCGAACTCACGGAACCTGAAAAACAATAACGAAACTCAGAATTCAACCCCAAAACCAAATTGAATCAAAACTTGAGAACTTGAAATTCTAGAATTCACTTCGATGCACCGCACCGGTCTATACTACTCGGAATGATTTCAAATTTTGTAGACAAGTCAGGAATGACATAACACAACTATCCCCGGTTTTGTAATTTCATTAGGACCTCGGGAACACAAAATCACATTTCAAGCCAAATTTCAAATTCTATGAAAATCCTCAAAACTTCATTAACTCCAAATTTTCTCATTTTGATCGGAAACCCATCAAATCAGGTCCGTTTCTTGCCAGATTTCACAGATAACTTAAATAACACATATTGAACCTGTTCCGGGCTCCAAAATCATAATACGGGCCCAGCAGCACAGGTTTCACATCAAGGTTCATTTTCATAAGCCTTTAATATTTTCATAAAACAATTTTCTTTAAAAATTCATTTCTCGAACTTGGGTCCTCATAATTCGATTCCGGGCATACGCCCAAGTTCCATATTTTCCTACGGACCTTCCGGGACCGTCAGATCACTGGTCCGGGTCCGTTTACAAAAAATGTTTACCAAAGTCAACTTTATTCAATTAATTAACATGAAGTCAACTCTTAATCAAGTTTTCGCATAAAAGGCTTCCCGGCTACGCGCCCGGGTTGCGCACACACATGGGGGTGAGATTAACGGAGGCTTTCGGGGCCTCGGAACACAATCAAAATTAGATTCAAATAAGATGACCCCTTAGGGTCATCACATCCTCTTTATGTATCACAATGAAACAAAGGGAACAACCAACACTTCCAACATACTTGAACAACATTTAACAACAAGTTAACTAAACCAAGTAGTCATGGAGACATAAATGAGAATGAAACAATTAAGCCATGAATCCAATAAGTTGGAAACGGGGAAAGGGATCATGTTCAGCAGATAATATGGTGGTGCATAGATACTCGTCACCTCACCTATACACCACACACATGCAAATTCACATAGAGATTAAGTTGGGGATTCCTATTTCCTCAAGTCAAGGTTAAACCAAGTACTTACCTCGCATTCACAAGCAATTCACTACTCTAGCACAACTTTTCCCTTTGAATTTGCCTCTAACCCGCTCGAATCTAATCACAATTGGTTCAATATCATCAACTATTGCTTAAAGGAATTAACTTTAATGAACACCTATGTTTTTCCTATGTTTTCATATCAAAATACAAAAATCGACCCCGGGTCCGCTTGGTCTAAACTCGAGGTTCGGACCAGAACCCGTTTACCCATTCTCCCCCGAGCCTGGATATACAATTGGTTTTGGAATCCGACCTCAATTGGAGGTCTAAATTCCCAAATTTTGATATTCCTAACTTCTACACAAAAATCCCAATTTTTACCATGAAAACTCTAGATTTTTGGTTGAAATCTTGTTAAAAGTTGTTAAGGATTGAAAGGAATTGGTTAGAGATCAATTACTAATGATTTGGAGAAGTTTGGGTCTTTGGAAAATCGCCTATGGAGGTTTAGGGTTTGAGAGAATTGAAAAATGGGTGAAAATCCCGTCAAAAATCTCACTTAACAGGTTGCAGATGTCGCATTTGCGATCCAGAGTTTGCATTTGCGACATCTAGGCTCCCTAGGCATACTTCGCATTTGCAATATATATATGTCGCATTTGCGTCATCTGGGATCCTAGGCATACTTCGCATTTGCGAGATATATAGTTCGCATTTGCGACATCTGGGCACACCATAAACCAACATTTTTTTCCCGACACAAAAATGAGCATAACTTCCTCATACGATGTCCAAA
Organism: Nicotiana undulata; assembly: GCA_005239495.1. NCBI lineage: Eukaryota > Viridiplantae > Streptophyta > Magnoliopsida > Solanales > Solanaceae > Nicotiana > Nicotiana undulata. The sequence goes on from ML241680.1 coordinate 25,475, forward strand.
TTCGATAATTCATTTCCTATGGATCCGTATACGATACGGATCTAATGGTTCAATAAAAACTGAATTTGGATCTCATTTTCTTAATGTGGTATCATTTATGCTTGAAGAAACGACGATGAAGCATAAAAAACAAGCGCAACATAGCCTAAACTTATCCGACACTCACCCAAGCCCTCGGGGCTCCAGACCAAACGTGCACGCAAGTCTACAAATATCATACGGACTTGCTCGTACGATCAAATCACCAAAATAACATCAAAAACTACGAATTTAATCTCAAAACTTATGATTTTCTCAAAAACACTCAAATTTTCTAACTTTTAAACCGGACGTCCGAATAACGTCAAATCAACATTTATTTTCATCAAATTTCACAGATAAGACTTAAATATCATAACAAACTTGTACCGGGCTCCGTAACCAAAATACGGACCCGATACAAACGATTTCAAATATTAGTTCATTTCTTTATTTCCTTTAAAAAACCAGCACAATAATTTTCTTCAAAAAATATTTTCTAAGGCTAGGGACCTCGGAATTCAATTTCGGGCATACCCCCAATTTCCATATTTTACTGCGGACCTCCGGGGATAGTCGGAACACAGATCCGGGTCTGTTTAATCAAAATGCTGACCAAAGTCAACTAAAACCGAATTTTAATTCTAAAAATTACTATTTCGCATATTTCCACATAAAAGCTTTCCGGTTTCACGCCCGGACAGCACACGCAAATTGAGGTATTTAAAATTAATTTTTTTGAGACTAATGAGCCCGTAATGGAGTCTTAATTCATAAGATGACCCTTTGGGTCATCACAATAGTTCAATTGTGTGTAATGTAACGAGTCGGAGCGTTGAGTCATGAAAATTGGAGTGTTTTTGGACATATAGTCCTTTAAGGTGAGCTTTAACCTTAGAAATTGGACCGTAGCGGGAGATGTGTGAAGACGGATCCGGAATGGGAATACGTTGACTCTGTTAGCTCTGGTGGGTGATTTTAGGATTGGGAGCGTGTTCGGATTGTGTTTTCAAGGTCGGATGTAGATTTAGGCTTGAATTGGCGAAAGTTAGAATTTTTGCGATATCGGCCGATAGGTGGGATTTTGATATCGGACTCGGAACAGAATTTCGAAAGCGACAGCAGGTCCGAAATGTCATTTATGACCTGTGTGCAAAATTTGAGGTCATTCAGACGAGTTTAGACGTGTTTCGGCGTTGAAGGTGAATTCTTGAAAAATTCCTAAGTTCTAAGGCTTGAATCTATGCATTATTGGACATTTTGATGTTAGGGAACGTGTTTTTAAGGCTCGACCAAGTTTGAATAGGGTATTGGGGTCAGTTGGTGGTTTTGGTTGAGGTCCCGGGGGCCTCGGGGTTGTTTCGGACGCTCAAATTTTGGACTTGGTAAGTTGTTGAACTGGGCAACCTTCTGGTGTTTTCGCACCTGCGAAGGATTTCCCGCAGGTGTGATCACGCAAGTGCGATATAGAGGTCGCAGGTGCGAAGTTGGTTAGGCTGGGCAGTGTCCGCAGGTGCGACCTGGGTCCCGCAGGTGCGGAACTGCAAGTGCGACCAATAGACCGCATGTGCGACCCCAGGAGATTTAATGAAATTCCGCACCTGCGATGACTTTTCCGCAGGTGCGGTACCGCAGGTGTGGTGAAAGGGACCGCAGGTGCGGAAATCCTTGTTATTTCACCATTTTTGAGTTGTGGGAGCTCGGGAGAGGCAATTTTTGAGGGACCTTTCACTTGGGAGTTCAAGGTAAGTGACTTCTAAACACCATAGGTTAATTTTCATGTTCCTAATCTTAAATTCCACCCTTAAATTCGAGATTTTTGAGTTGAAATTGGGGAAAATTAGAAGAAACTTCCTATATCGATTTTTGGGGTTTTGATTGAGTATTTGACCTCCGATTTGAGAGATTTTCATATGGTTAGACTCGTGAGTGAATAAGGGTTCAGAAAATATAAATTTTTCCCAATTCCGAGACATGGGCTTGAGGGGCGTTTTGGTAAAATTTTCTAATTTCGCGTTTTAGTTCCGAAATAATTAGTTATTTTGATTTCTTGAATTTATATTTACATTATACCATCGAATTGAATAGATTTGGGCCACCCGGAGTTGGATACTCGTGGCAAGAGCGTGATTATTGGTTGAATTGCACAGTCGAGGTAAGTGGCTTGCCTAACTCTGTGTTGGGAATTTCTCTTAGGCATTTTTAACTGATTTTTTTCCTATAAAACCCCGTGTACGTGAGGTGACGGACGCGTGCACGGGATATTTTCACAGAAGTTCCATATTTCTTTCTACACAATGCCTCATTTTCAATTCTATTATTACTGTTATCGCTTGAACTGCATAGTAACTTAAGATTTTACCCTAGTAAATTGATTTCTAACTGGTTTTCCAAGCGTTACAATTATTTGAAACTGATTTAAGGATTTTACTCCGGAATTTCTAATGGATTTTCTTAAAACCTTTAAACTACGCTATTTTGTGATTTACCTTATATTACGTATTTACATAAGGGCTGCGGGTATAGACCTGAGCCTTTCCCTCATACTGCATTGCATACTAGGACTGCGGGCATTCCCTCATACTGCATTGCATACATAGGGATTTCGAGCATAGACCTGAGCCTTTCCCTCATACTGCATTGCATACATCGGGATTTCGGGCAGAGACCTGAGCCTTTCCCTCATACTGCATTGCATACATAGGGATTGCGGGCAGAGACCTGAGCCTTTCCCTCATACTGCATTGCATACATAGGGATTGCGGGCGGAGACCTGAGCCTTTCCCTCATATGGCTTTGCATTGTGCCTTTCTTTCTTATTGAGCTTTATATATATTGCGTTGATCTGAGCATTTAACTATACCTTTTCTTGCT
>ML241684.1:5913-42919 GCA_005239495.1 Nicotiana undulata
CAAAATTTGACCCCGGGCCCACGTGGTCTAAACTCGAGGTTCGGACCAAAACCCATTCTCCCATTACTCCACGAGTTCAAATATGTATTTAGTTTTAGGAACCGACCCCAAATTGAGGTTGAATCACCCAATTTTCCCAAAAACCTAACACTACCCAAAAAACCAATTTCCCACTTTGATTTCATGTTTTTAGGCATAGATTCTAGTGATTAATGATGAAAAATGGAAGAAGACGATGTAGGAAATACTTACCCTAAGGTTTATTGAAGGTTCCTAGCTTGGGGGTCGACAATGGAGGTGTGAGGGGGAGAAGAAGGCTGAAAATGGTAAGGTCCCGTATGAAGTATTCTGTTTTTGAACTCATTAAATAACTGGGCGAAATATCTCTATGCGATCGTGGAAGCAGGGATGCGATCGCATAGAGACCAAGGCTGGGTACACAGCGATCGCGGAAGGGCTAATGCGATCGCACAGGTACACGACCTCCCCCTTATGCGATCGCACAAAGGAAATAGCGACCGCACAGAGTAACTCCTCCAGCTGCCCTTACCCACCTAATACACTATGCGATCGCGGGGTATGCTATTGGATAGCATTAAGTGGACCGCGATCGCATAGAGTAATTGAACTGACACCAGCAAAATGCAATTACACCAGATTTTCCTATCATTTTACACCCCGTTAGCTACCCGAAACTCACCCGAGCCCTCGGGTCTCAAAACCAAAAACACACACGTCTCCCAATACATCCTACGGACTTGTTCAAGCTTTTAAATCATCAAAATATCATCAAAAACACGGAATTAAACCTCAAAACTCTTAGAAATTTCTTAAACTTCNTCCCATTTTTAATCCGAATCACGTCATTTCAAGTCTGTTTTACACCAAATTTCACAGATAAGTCACATAACGTATCATAAACTTGTTCTAGGCCTCAGAACCATAATACGGGCCCGGTAAAGCGGTTTTCACATCAAAGTTCATTTTCAAAAATCTTTATTATTTTCAGAAAACAATTTTATTTAAAAATTCATTTCTCGGGCTTGGGATCTCGGAATTTGATTCCGGGCATACGCCCAAGTCCCATATTTTCCTATGGACCCTCCGGGACCGTCACATCACGGGTCTGGATCGGTTTACCAAAAATGTTGACCAAAGTCAACTTTATTCAATTATTTCATTCAAAATTCCATTTTTATCAAATTTTTACATAGAAGCTTCCCGGCTACATGCCCGGGATGTGCACGCATATCGAGGTGATATTAACGGAGGCTTTCGGGGCCTCGAAATATAGATTTAGCTAGAATTACTTAGGATGACCTTTTGGGTCATCACATATGGCTACATCCTTCACACTTGTGTCACCGTTTGAGGCTCTCAATTGACCCAGAGGAGGTTCACTCCCATATTCGGTATCATGCCATATATTCGGCCGTCTATGGCCGTTCGAGTAAGATATTTACACTTTCCGGACAAAGGCCGGTAATAGTTGAGTTTTCTTCTCCTTCTCTGGGTTTTCTCTGGAAAACCTAACTTTAAAATCTTCCGATCTTTCTAGATCTGTAATAGATCTATGTGTATCTTAAGGTTTTCACATGTTTTCCTCAAAAAATCTCTTTGTTTTCAAACGATTTCCTCACTTTCAAGACTAGTGTTTCATAACCATTTTTTTGCAAAACGGTTTCTTTCTAATCTTTTCAGCATTACCTTACGATTTTAGCATGTTTAAACATCACCTGAGCTTTTTCTTTTGATCGATTCATTTTTGTTAAAAAACCTAATACATCTGGGTTCGATTTGAAAGTTCGAGTCTGTTTGCGATGTTGTTTGCGTGTCTCTCATGAACCTTCTGGGATTTCGTGTGTGTTCTATGTATTCTTTTGCTTCCTGCTCTAATTTGTTGTTAGGGTTTCTGATTCTCTACTGCTCCTCTAACTATTTGCTTAGGGTTTCTTTGATTTTTGTTCAACATGTGCTATTTATCGTTTAATAGGTCTGATTATTTGTTGTATTGATTTTTTTTACATAATACTCTCTACTGGTTCTGTGTATTTTCCTTAGAACTGTGATATTCTCCTTAAATAAAACTGTGAGTTTGTGTATTTTCCTTAGAACTTTTTACTAATTTTTGAATTATTTCCTTATTTGTGTGATGCTTTGGTTGATTGGTATTGATTCCCTGATTTTAAACTCATTCGAGATTCTCTTGACTAATTTCCAGAATTAAAATTGTACTCTACCTTATTTTATATGTATAAATATGCTGTCAAATGTTTCTTACATACTTTCCTTAATTGTGTATTATGTATTTAGACCTAATTGTATGCCATATACTTTTACTACTCCTATTATGGTAAACAATAAGTTTTATAATTTATCTTTACCTTGTTTAAAGTTGTTTGTGTCCTTTTGAACTATGAATCCCTAATTAAAGAGAGTCCGGGTATTAATTGATTGTGATTGGGATTATTTCCATAGATGTGCTAAATCAGTGCTTTTTACCTTATTCTTCTGCCTGTTTAAAACTATAAATGCCTCTACTCTCTCATTAGCAAAACACACACGAACAACACACTATTCTGAACTCTCTCACACACATATACATTCTCTCTTGTTATTCTTGCTGGTTACTTGCTATTCTCAGTCGGCTGCAAGCCAAGACTGAGTGATTAGACACACTACTGCTCTTCATTCTGCACTTATTCTCTCTTTTAACTGGTATGTTTTCAGTTTAACTTGAAGCTTCCAAAACAATATGTTTCAGTTTATATTGCAATTCCTTTTGTTTCTACTATGCTTCTACTTGTGGTTTTGTTGTCTACCTTGCAACTAGCATGTCTACTTGTTATTCTACCCATGGGATTACTCTTTCCCTTTAGTTTCAACGTGTTTTATTGCTTTCTTATGTATTTCACTACAATTCTGCCTTACCTCTGATTCCCAGCACTATAAGCATGTACTTATGTCACTTAGTTACTATGTAATCCTGAACCCTTCCCCCTATACCTATGTGTAACTTTGTTTGTTATGTACTTCCTCTTTAGCACCCCTCACTCTGACTCTATTAAGTTCCTGGTATGAACACTTTGTGACAAAAATATTGTTGTGGCTATTTGGGTTCTGTATAAGTAGGTAATACCTTAAATACTTCCCTGGTGTTAACTTGTATGGAAATTTGTCTTCATGGTGTGGCCTACTTGTACCCATCCCCTTCTACCCTGTTTGTGAGTGTTGAAGTGGTTCCATGTACTTGTCCTATGTGTGCTGCTTTGGTTCTGAGTTGTTGATTGTCTTACTCCCTTTTCTTTCAAACTGTTTTCCTTAAGCAAATTCTCCTGTTGTTTCAAAAACTTAATTTTCAAACAAGTTATTTTCAGAGTCTATTTTCCAACTCAATTCTTCCAAAAATATGTCAAGCACTCTCACATATACTCTTAGAAGTCTAGGTTCTGCCCCTTTAATGTGTGACTACTTAGGGATCCCTATGAGATCCCTCTGAATTCTGACACATTAGAGCTGTCCCTTCCACACTGCACTTACTCAGTTTGGTTATGAATCTGGGTGTGAGCACTGCCCGGGATCCCTTGAGATCCTTAGGGAATTCTGACACACCTGTATCATGTGAAAGGCTGTGAACTAATGGCATTCGAGGTACTAAAAGATTTTGGGCCTATCAGTAGGCTCCCTATAGTATAGCTTATTCTTTTCTTATTTCAATTATGTAATTTATGTAATTAGTCTGTAATAATTATTGTAAACAACTCTTTGGCGAACGATAGTGAAAAAGGAGGGGTAACTATGCATGCTATAACTATTAAAAGGGTAGAAACCATGCTCTAGGCTTTATTTCCCATCTGTGCAATAGAAATCATGTGTAGGACTCATGCGTTCAATTCATTCATTAGAAATCATGCTTCTTAGGTCCCATGTCTACTGTTTCAGCATGTGCATTCTATTCTCATATCACTTAGAAAAATCCTGTGCTAATAACCAGTATTTGACAATTGTGTCCTACACTTACAGATCTTGTTTTAGGCTAAAACAATATTAACCAACATGTCATCTCTGCATATCCTGAAGCATGCTTAAACATTTATCGCATTTAGAAAAATCCTGCTTAGATTCTGCATATTCATCACCTCTGTGCATTAGATACCATATTTAAGTTTGCATTCATACTCGTTTAAATACGCCTAATTTGACTATTGATGCACGAAAAGGAATAAAAACACTTCACTCAGTTTAGCAAACAACTTGTAACAATTTCTGAAATCTGAACACTTAGACAGCATATTAGGTAATTCTAAACAGTCTTTTATCTAAAGTAATGCTGGCAATTGGTATACTGTCTCACACCTAGGCAAGCCTTATGCGAAATTTTGTTTAAAGCTGGAAATTTTATTTTTGTGTATGTTGCCTAACATTCATCATGTTTAAAAATCAGTAGACAAAACTGATTAGGATTCCTTTTCTGAATTATGGAACAAATCTGCTATATGTTTACATTTTAAACTCACCAAGATATCATGCTTTAGGATTCTGAATTAAATCTTGCCCTTAACTGTGTATGAGTCGTGTTGTCTATTTTCATTGCTTCTGGAGGTATACTTGAGCCTTCTATCTGTTTTTTCTGTGTTTCCCCCCTAATTGCAGTCCTATTTATTTTTATTTGTCGCCTTAGCATTTTTCCTTTGAACCTAAGGGTCTGCCTAGAACCTCCCTTATAGGATAGAAGTCCTAAACTCTTCCAAGACTATAGGAAGGGACGGGAAACAACACACAATAGAGGTCGCTGACCAACACTCATTTTTAATTACCTTTACGGGGTGGGAAGGGTAGATATGGATATGATGATCGGTGCACTAATACCATGTGTATCCCCTCTTTTAGGAGTGACATACCGGGTATTGCATTGATGTGATCCATATGACAAACAACCTCGGACATCCTTACCCCAATATGCATGTTTAGGTTATAACTCTTTCAAGAACTTTAATTAGTTATTAAATATTTCAAACTTAGTAACAACATGTGTGCTTAGACTGCGAACCTTTCAAAACTATTTACTTTTCCTAAAAAATAATTGTTTATTTGCTACTTGTACATATTCACAAAGTTGTTTGGCCGGGAACCACAGTTGTGGATTCTGAGGGGTGCCTAACACCTTCCCCTTATAATAATTTCAAGCCCTTACCCTATCTCTGGTTACCAAATCTTGTTTGTAAATAACCCAAATAGGTGCCCTAACGCACCTTAACTCGTTAGGTGGCGACTCTTCCAATCTTGCATGCCCCTTTCCCAAAAGGAAAGAGTTGTCCCAATAATCTAAAAAACCCTTGACCGACCCCGAAAGGAGTTTGGAAAAAAGGGGGTGCGACACTTGCCTTAGCCTCGTCAATACTTCGTTGAGGCTAAGCTCGACACTTACAGAGTAAATGGGGTAAGTTCTACTAATACTACACTCTGCACCTCTTGTGCAGATTTAGGAGTCGGTCCCAGCGGCGGTTACTAGCATGCTCGGGTTGAATAGCTTCGTGAAGACTTGAGGTACAGTTGCTCAGCGTCCACAGCTCGAAGAGTCGCCTTTCCTTTTATTAGCTTTGTATTTTCCCTCAAATAGATTTATCTTTTGCTCGGTCCCTTATTTGTAATATTCTAGTAGCTCGTGCTCTTGTGACACCGGTCCAAGTTTGTGTTAAATATTTCAGTTGTTATGCCATCCGCATTTTCAATTTGGATTATTACCGTTGTTAGGCTCCATTAGGATCCCGAATGTGGGAATTCCTGGTCCTGGCAATAATCCTCCCCTATTTCACCATGTAATAATTTATCAATATCAAGTATTGTATATACAACCGTTGCGGCGCGCAACCCGATCCCACCATATCAATCTCAAAACCCTCCCTTATTCCACGATATCACAACTGTTGTAGTGTGAAACCCGGTTCATAATCAAATTTAATAAATGTAATCAATCGAACAACTCAATTCACAAGAATCTGAACAATTAAAGAATATGAAAGCAAAGCAACAAGGGAACCATGTACTAATCAAAGGAATGCTGCAAATATTACAAAAGCAACAAAATAAGATAATTATGTGACAGTTAAAGTGTACAAGTGAGACAATTAAGGAAAATAGCAATTAATCATGAATTCATGGAAGGAACGAACATTTCAATACAAGAATAATCAATGACAAGTAACAAGTTACGACATCGAGAGCAATTAAAGCATGTAACAGTTAACACATGGAATAAGATAATTCATGAAATACGGGAAAGCATGGAAACAATTGTTTTGACTACGTATATGATTGGGTATTATTTAAGGTATCTCCCATGAAAGGGGTGATTCGGTTTGGGAAGAAAGGGAAATTGAGCCCTAGGTATGTCGGGCCGTATCGGATCGCTCAAAGGATAGGGCAAGTCGCGTATAGGCTGGAATTGCCCCCTTAAATGTCATTAGTGCACCTGGTATTCCATGTGTCTATGTTGAAGAAAGTGGTTGGAGATCTATCCTCCATCGTTCCAGTTGAGACTATTGAGGTTAATGAAGAATTATTGTATGAAGAGGTTCTGGTTGCTATTATTGATAGGCAAGTCCATAGATTGAGGAACAAGGAAATTGCTTCAGCTAAAGTATTGTGGCGAAGTCAACGAGTCGAGGAAGCCACGTGGGAAGCGAAAAATGAAATGAAAGAAAAATATCCCCATTTATTTGAACAAGTCTAGTAGTGATCGTGAGAACTGCCATCTCTAAGTGAATACACCTTTGTGTTTAATTTTGTGCAAGAACACTTCACTCTCCTAATTTCCTTACTATTGTAACCTCTCAAAGTTGTGCCATATTTGTGTAACATTGTGATTGTTTGGGTAATGTGCAGCTCTTTGAAGTAAGCTAAAATTATGTGCAATTCATGTGGTAGTTAGATGATATGCAAGTGGTGGTGATAACTGAATTATGTACAAATTGTTGGAGTAAGGGAAATTGTGTGAAACTCGTGCGATGGTTAAATGATTAATAGAACTGTAGATTGGTAATGATTAATTGAAGTGTATATGGAATGTGGAAGTAATTGAATATATGTAAGTTGTTGAGGTAACAAGATTACATACCAGTTGTTAGAATAACTGCTTTATGTAGCATTTAATTGGTCAAGAACATGTGTTTCGGGGGCTCTCTGACAGGTAGATAGGCCTAATTACAGAGGAAACTCTGGCGAAATTTTCAGAAAATATCGGAGTTAGTGAAAATTGGGGGTTGGCATATAGTGTTTTCAAAACCAAATAACTTTCCGATCCTCATTCGAGGACGAATGATTTTAAGTGGGGGAGAATGTAAAGACCCGTAAAATTATATGTCTAAAATAATGCCCGAATGGGTCTTTGTGTTGTTATAACTGTAGAAATTCTTAAAACGGACCTATTTTGAGTAAAAAGTACCCTGAAACTTGAAAAAATAAAATTTTCAAGAATTGTGTTGTTATGCGACGCACTATGCGATCGCATAACGTGTATGCGGGCCGCAATATGGTCGCATACATCATTAGGCTTCTGTCCAAATTGAGGACAACTATGCGGCCTAGAATGCGATTGCATTTTGGGTATGTGGACCGCATTGTTGTCGCATTCTTGCCCCATTGTTTTTGCGAGGGAGGTTATGCGATCGCATAACAGTTATGCGGACCGCATAGTGGTCGCATACCTGGCAGATGGTTTTCCCATTTTGGCCCATTTGAGGGCCAACTATGCGACAGGAATGCGGACTGCATAGCAGGAACGCGATCGCATTCCTGACCGTATTTCTGTGTCGGGGCTCCTAATTTCTAATTTTTAAAACCCGACCCCTTATTCAATAAAACACCCCTCCCCTTCATTTTTAACGCTTTTCTAAACAAAATAGAGAGAGGGGAGAGAGGGTTCTTGAGAGAGAAAGCTCATTCTTCATCAATTTGATTTTTCCAAAATCACTCAGGCCTGGGAATTTCGAGTAATCTTCTTCTTCTTCTTCATTCTAACAGGTAAGTCCCCATCCCATTTCCCTTAAATTTTCAGATTTTTGGTTGATAGTAGAACTCCCCTAAATGGGTTCTTGAAGAACCTTGCATACATGTTCATTTATTGTCACAATCTAGTAAAGGGAAGTGGGTTAGAGTAAATATTCACAAAGAAGAGGTTTGTAATCTGATGGGTCTCGTAGCATTCGATAAATGCCTAGGCGAGTTCAAATTTGTTCATGATTCCCGATTCTAAGATGAATGTGTTACATTATGAATTAGATTGACGTTGTTTGACGGTCCGGTGATTTGGGAATAGGAATTAGAAGGGAACTTCGACTCCGGGTATGTATAGCTAACTTTAACCTTTGTAGAATCCTCTTGTTGGTGTTCGAGCATACGGTATGTGTACTTTGTTTGAGAATATGTGAATTGACTATCCATTTGTTTTGAGGCGTAATACTTCACTCCCTGAATTTCTTGTTGACTACTATACTGGTTGAGATTGTGAAAAGTGGTTTGTTGTGCCTATCTTATTATGTGCAAAGCGCGTAAATGCTCGAGGGTATCGATATGAAAGTATGTGTTAATGAATGAAAGAATGTTAATGTGCCCAAGAGTGGGAATGTATATAATGGCTAAAAACCGTGCGTGGTAAGTAATGAAAAAGGGTATTGTGAAATGATGTAATTGAGTTGAACGATTACGGCAACACCGTGTACATGAATTACTGCTTGGTGAGAGTCATTGTGCCTTGAGTCCACATAGCGTATTGTTGATATGAACTTGTGTTCCTTGTAATGAAGATCTTTTTGATTTAATTGTTGGAGATTGTTGTTATGAAATGTGATTGTCTAGTGGGATCGGGTTGCACGCCGCAACACGAGGTAATAAGGGTGGACGAGGTAATAAGGCTGGACGAGGTAATAAGGGTGGCCGAGGTAATAAGGGTGGCCGAGGTAATAAGGGTGGAATGTGGTTGTGTTGAAATGAGAATCTGTGAAACTCTTGAATATGGTTGTGTTGAAATGAGAATCTGTGAAACTCTTCAATATAGTGGTGTTGAGATGAGAATCTGTGAAACTCTTGAATATGGTGGTGTTGAAATGAGAATCTGTGAAACTCTTGAGTATGGTGGTGTTGAAAGGAGAATATGTGAAACTCTTAATTTTGGTTGTTTCTATTTATGTGCAATACTTGTTGGTTCCATTAACTGTCTCTTATCTGTGTATTGCTTGATTGTACTAAGGGTAAAGTTTGTTCATACATACTAGTACTATTCCACAGTACTAATGTCCCTTTTTCCGGGGGCGCTACATCTTCTATATGGATGTAGGTGGCTCCATAGCAGGTAGCTCAGCCCGCCGTTAGTGGTGCCTCGACTTCATCTCTTCAGCAGTTTTGGTGAGCCCCTCTTCCTCTCGGGTCGCGTGTGGATTATACTATTCTCTTTTGCTTATGTTGTAAAGGTATAGCCGGGGCCTTGTTGCCGGCAAGTTATGTAAAACTCCTAAGAACTCTTAGAGGCTCCGTAGACACTGTGTGGGTTGTATATGTATATGTAAATGTATATTGTGGGCGGTAGTTGTACTCACTCATACTTGTGGATCGCAAATCAGAAATGTTGTATGTAACTTGTATATTTTGGAGTATCTATTGTTGAGAACTAAAAGAGGAAAAATGAAATTATGTTGTAAAGTGTACTTTGAATCTAAATTGGCTAACTCATATGGAATAATGTACGTTATGAACACGGGGTAATACGTTGGGTAGGAAAGGCAATCCAGGTCCGCTTGACTGGGTTCANTAATGTACGTTATGAACACGGGGTAATACGTTGGGTAGAAAAGGCAATCCAGGTCCGCTTGACTAGGTTCATCCGGTTAGGCGTCGGTCTCGTCCCTCGGTTTTGGGGCGTGACACCCCATTTACTTTGTAAGTGCCGAACCTAAGATCAACGAAGTAGTGACGAGGCTAAGGCAGGTCACTTACACCATAACTTGAACGCACTATATAACAAAGACAAGAGAAGAAAATACAGAATAAAATAAAACAGTCTACTAAAAAAATAGCTAAGTCTTCAAAGAAGAACTGGTGACGCTCAGAATTATAGAGTTTCGTATGAATAATACCGAAAAGCAACACAACTCAAGGAAATGGAAACACATAGATTGTTGCAGCACGCAAATCGATCCCATCGTACAACACAATCCTTCCTTATTCCACTGTAGGAATATCAACAATCATAAATAAATATATGTTGCGGCGCGCAACCCCATCCCACCATATAACAGAATCAGTATCACAATTCACCCTTATTTTACCATATTAATCCACCCTTATTTCACTCGTTGCGGCGTGCAACCTGATCCTACCATATCAGTAAAAATTCACTCTTATTCCACCATATCAATCCACCCTTATTTAACATGTTTTAGCGTGCAACCCGATCCCACCATATCAGTATCAAATATTTAATGAATATAATCAAATCAGTAACCCAAATCGCACGAACCTCTACGATAGATGCATATGAAGTGAAATCAGAAAGGAAACCTCGTAACCACTTGGGAATTCACATATGTAAATTGCACGGCAAGACAAGTCTAGTAAACGACAATTAAAAGGTGCAAGTAAGTCAATCAAGGAAAATAGCAACGAGTCATGAAAACATGGAAAGATCAAACATTTTTAACACGAGGAACAATGAACAAAAAGTAGCAAATAAAGCATAGAAGGCATTTAAAGAACACAATGGTTTAGGCATGGAAGGAAGTAATTACGGAAAACCAGAAAATCAGGGAAACAAGTAATTCAGTGGTGTATAAGCGCTCGTCACCTCGCATATACGCTGCAACAAAAGTCAACTCCCGATCCCGCTTGGTTTGAACCCGAAATTCGGACCAAAAACTGATTACCTATTTACCCCGAGCCCGGTTATGTAGTGTGTTTTGAAATTCGACCTCAATTTGTGGTTTAAATTCCAACTTTACAAAAATCTCTAATTCTACCCAGACCCCCAATTTCTATCTGAAAATCACAGATTTTAGGTTGAAATCTTATGAAATGTATTGGGTAATTGAAAGAAGCTAGGTTAGAATCACTCACCAACGAATTGGGCAAGAGGAGCTCTTTGAAAAGTCGCCTCTAAGGTTTCTAGGTTTGAAATTTGAGAGAGTGAGAAAAATACCGTCTAACTCTGCTTTTACCAAGCTACAGATGCCACAATTGCGATATCAAGTTCGCAATTGCGAAAAGAGGTCGCAATTGCAAACTACTCTTTGAATCCCAGTATTCGTAATTGTGACAAATTGGTCGCAAATGCGAACCCTGATGCCCTCGCAAATGCGGACCTCTTCTTCGCAAATGCGAAGATCCTCAGTAATATATTGAGTCGCAAATGTGACTTTGCCTTTGCAAAAGCGGAAATACAAGTCACCAGCTATGATTCTAAGTCAAACGTCCATTTGTAGGCTATCCGAAACCCGATCCCTCAGGGCTCCAAACCAAATATGCACACAAGTCCAAAAACCTACTACAAAATCTCTCGCGCAAAAAATTACCAAAATAACACCTACAACTACAAATCGAACATCGAACCGAATGATTTTCAATGAAACTTTTGAGTTTCTATTTTAACAACTGGACGTTCGAATCACATCATACCAACTCCGTTTCTCACCAAATTTGGCAAGCAAGGTCACAAATATAGTAATGGACCTATATCGAGTTCCAAAACAAAATTACAAACCCGGCATCAACAAAGTCAAAAGTTGGTCTAATCTTTAAATTCATTAAGCCTTTAAACTTCAAATTTTCGACAAAGAGCGATAACTCGACCTAGGGACTTCCGAATTCGATTCCAAGCATACGTCCAAGTCTCAAATCACGATACGGACCCACCGAGACTGTCAAAATATGGATCAAGTCCTGTTTGCTTAAAACATTGACCAAAGTCAACTCAAATGGAATTTACGACAAAATTTCATATTTTATCAAATTTTAACATAAAAGCCTTCTAGAAAAATACCCGAACTTTGCACAAAAATTGTGGAAGGCTTAAAAAGCTATTGAAGGCTTTGAAATACGGTATTAAGGTCTAAAACTCTAGATGATTTATCGGGTCATCACTATTATGATATTTAATATGATGATATAATGGGATCAGGTTGCCCAGTGCAACGAATTTTTATATGTGATTTTGATATTGATAAGGCGAAATAAGGGAGGATTGTGTGTGTATGGTGAGATCGTGTTGCGCACCGCAACGGATTGTGTGTGTTGTATTTATTGTTGTTATTATGTTGATTTCCAGTGTTGTTACAAGAAATTATGAGATCGGTTATTCCGGGTTCTCTGATTACAAAAATTGAGTTATTTTTCATAAGTTAATCGCCTTGCTTTTAATATTTTCCTTTCCTATTATTATTATTATACTGTGTGAAAATTCTTGTAAGTGACCTGCTTTAACGACCTGGCCGGCTGTTTTGAGAATTAGTATCCCGTTCGGCGATTTAAGGTATCGGGCAGCTTTGTGTTATGTATTATGACTTGTGTGTGTAGTTGGGTTCAGTTTTGGATGATTCAGGATCAATTTGGAAGAAGGATTCTTGCTTTAGAAGTTTGAGCAATAAGAGTTGACAGAGTTTGATTTTTATGTAGACGACTACATAATGGTGTTTTGATGATTCTAATAGCTTTGTATGGTGATTTTGGACTCTGGAGTATGCCGGGATTTGGGTTTGTAGGTCCGTAGGTTTAATAGATGCATTTTAGCGAAAAGTGAAAAGTTGAAGGCTTGAAAGGTTAAGAGGTTTGACCGTGAGTTGACTTTGTTGATATCGGTTTTGGATTTCTAACCATGAGTTGGTATTGATCCGTTGTGTCATTTGAAACTTGCATGCAAAATTTGACATCATTCTGGATTGATTTGATATGAATCGAAGGAAGTTGTAGATGTTGATAGTTCATAAGTTCATTAAGTTTGTTTGGAGGCGCGATTCGTGGTTTTGATATTGTTTGATGTGATTTGAGGACTCTAGCAAGTCCGCGTTATATTATAGAACATGTTGGTTTTGTATGTTCAGACGAGGTCCCAGGGACCCCGACTGTGTTTCGGATAGGATTAAGGCCATGTCACCATGTTTTAGAGTTGCTCGTTTTCTAGCTTCAGGTACTCTATGCGATCGTGTGTAAGATGTTGCGGTCGCGATATGTTATGGGAGCTGGGCATGGTTCTTCTTCACGTTCGCATTGTTGTTTCCGCATATGTGATGCTTGTGTAGTCTGTAAGTCGCGTTTGGTCATGAAGATCGCAATCGCGTAGTGTCGTGGAAGAAGGCTGGCTCGTTGGCTCACACGTTTGCGGATGGTGTTGCGCGTTCATGCTTCTTTCGTTCACTAGCCTTCGCGATCGCAATGTTGTTTACATAATCTTGTAGTGCATTTCATTGTTCAGTTATTATTTCTTATTCACGATCGCATGTGTATTTCCGCGATTGCGATGTGCAAATGTCTGGACAGAATATAAGAACTCTATTTCGAGGATTTGGCCATTTTAATCCTATGTTGAGTTGTAGACCTCGGTTTTGGGCGATTTTGGAGGGGTTCTTCACGGTTTGGATTGGGGTAAATGTTGTTTATCCGGAATTGATTATATTTCATGATTCCATCTTTGTTTTTAACATTAAATTAGTGGTTTGAGTTGGAGAAAAATGAAAATTTTGTGAAAACTTTAAAACATGTAAAATGATGATTTGAACGATAAATTGATGTCGGAATTGGATAAATTTGGTATGGTTGGACTCGTATCAAAATATGTATTCAGATTCTATGAATTCTATCGGGTTCTGAAGTGCGTGCCCAGGATTGACTTTTTAGTTTTCATCAAATATCGAAGCTTTATTATTCAAAAATTATTTTATATGGGTTTTATTTATGATTTCAAATTATTTTTGCTAGATTTGAGCCGTCCGGAGGTTGTTTCACACGAGAAGGTCATTTTAGAGTATTGGTCTAGCTTCTTTGGGGTAAGTATCTTGCCTAACTTTGTTTTGGGGAACTACCCCTTAGGATTTGAGTCGTTTGTGCTAATTGTATTAAGTGAAAGTCGTGTACGCGAGGTGACGAGTACATACCTGGGTTTATTTGTTGAATTTGATCGGTTTAGACTCTTAGGCTTCTTTTATGTATTTATTTGGAATTGTTAGCACGTGTTATATATTTTATTCGCCATGTCTATTGTCACATGCTTTATTGAAGTTGTCATTACACGTCACATCCGTTACTTGTCAAGTTTTCTCTTTTATGATTTATTTGAAGTTTTTACCACTTTTATCATTATGTGATCTCTTTTATTGTGGAGTTGCTCTTAGTTGAAATTGTTGTACATGATATCCTTTTTGTTGACAGGTTATTCTCATGAACTAAGACGTAGTACTAGTTCGTGTCATCCCCTTCATTGTTAGCTTAATTCATATACTAGAGTCCAAAGTTTGCCATTTCATGGAAATACTTTCACTATCAAAGTTATGATTAAACAATTAATTGGAATTGAAATTATCGAGAGTCATTAATCTATTTTAATTGAAGTTGTCTTTAAAAGGGGTGGTGTTCCTTGTCAGGTTACTTTTCTATTAATTTGTTGTTATTGAGTTTCTATATACGTTGTGTTGGGCCGTGGGCTATTTTTTGCAAAAATATTGATATGTTGAATCTTGGAAAGGTTGTGGCATATGGGCACTTGTGATACAAGTTGATATGTTGTGTTATTCTGATGATAGAACATGTAAATTATTGTGTCATTTTGTTGTTGTTATGTAGAGTATAAGGGTGGTTTCACCGTTGTTGTTATGCGGAGTGTAAGGGTGGCATTTCAGTATTGTTGTTATGCAGGATATAAGGGTAGCATCTCACTGTTGTTGAATGTACAGAGTGATACGGGTGGCTATTGTGTTATTGTCTGGGCGGAGCAATAAGGGTGGCTACTATGCGGAGTGATACAAGTGGCTATCGGAAATAAGGGTGGAAAATTTTATTGTTAGGGAAGAGTGACAAGGGTGTCTATTACATGGAGCGATACAGGTGGCTATCAGAGAGATAAGGGTGGCAATGTCAGGGATGATGTGTGATGGTTTGGGTACATTGCGTTGCTGATTGTCATGTGATTGTGTGCTTTTCCTTGTGTTGGTCATACACCTTACATAACTTGTTTTGTTGCTTCTATGAGTTACTCGATGTCTTTGATATTACTTGTTCGAGCTGCAGTAGTACACTCACACAAGCATACACCGTAGCATGCCACTTATTCAAGATCATGATTACGAAACTTTGCATTTATTGATTATGCCTATGTGTTCTTGTATTATTTGTTTCCATGTTGATATTGAGCTTGTGACCATGCCGGGAGAATTGTGATTGTGATCTTGTGACCATGCCAGGCGGTTTGAGATATTGGCACGTGAGTTGTGCATGCTGTTGTGATTCGAGATGCGGGCACGAGGTGTGTGAATATAGGATGGTGGGCTGAGACCTGTGATTCGTGACTATAAGATGAAGTATAACAGAGTGATTTTGTTTTGAAACTTGTGTTAAAATGGCTTGATTAATTGGGTATCCCTTATGTACCTTATTTTATTTAAATGATGCTTCACGGTGTTCTTATTGCTTTACTATTTATATCACTTGTTGGTTCCGCTTGCCACATACTGATTTCTTCTTTCTATCGTTAGCTTTATACCTCTATACTGCACAAGTTATTATGTTTAGCGAGTTTCTTGACTTTTACCTCGTCACTACTCCGCCGAGGATAGTCTTGATACTTTTGGGGTACTGACCTTGGTGTACTCATACTACACTTCTGCACATTTTTGTGTTGATCCAGGTACTTCAGAGTCTGTTGATCCTTAGATAGTGGGTCAAATATTGCTATGGAGACTCCAAGATATGCCTGCCGTCGCATTCACAAGCCTCGGAGTTACCTTCAGAAGTTATTTCTTTATAATTTGTTTCTATTTCGGAATAATTGTACTTAGAGATTTTCTAGTGAACTCAGTAGAGCTTATGACTTGTACTACCGGTTTTAGGATTGTTGGGTTTGTATAGAAATTTCTGTTTCATATTTAATAGTTGTTGGTTGAATTTTTTCATTAAATATTAGGCTTACCTAGTCTTATAGACTAGGTTCCATCACGACATCCTATAGAGGGAAGTTGGGGTCGTGACAAGTTGGTATTAGAGCTCTAGGTTCATAGGTTCTACGAGTCATAGGAAAGTTTAGTAGAGTCTTGCAGATTGGTATAGAGACGTCTTTACTTATCTTCAATAGGCTACTGAACTATTAGGAAAATTCCACTTTTTCATTCCTATCGTGCGAATTTGTTGATTTTGAAGTTTGAGCCTCTGTATATCTATTCTCTCACAGATGGTCCAGACACGCACTACCGAATTAGCTGAGCAGAGACCCACACCCCTTATTAGAGTCGGGAGATGCCAGGGTCGAGGTAGAGGTCGAGAGGGACACGCACTGCAGCTAGAGCACTTGTTAGAGCAGTAGTTGAGGAGCCGCCAATAGCTCCTGTTAGGGGACCAACACTGGAGGCACCTGTTGTTACCCCTGGACTTTAGGACACTTTAGCGCAATTCCTGAGCATGTTTGATACATTGGCTTGGGCGAGATTGATCTCCGTTACACCAGCAACTTCACAGATTGGGGAGGAGCTCAGACTCCCACCGTCAGTACTCCAGAGCAGCGGGCTCACATTGTTCAGGTTCTGGGTGTTGTGCCAGTATAGCCTATTGTTACAGTTCAACCTGAGGTCAGGCCATGGGCATCAGAGGAGGAGCACCTTAGACTTGCGAGGTTCAAGAAGTATCACCCTTCTACTTTTAGTGGCTTGGCTTCACAAGATGCACATGGTTTTCTAGAGAAGTGGCACCGTATTCTCCACACCATGGGTAGTGTGGAGGCGAGTAGGGTTGCTTTTACTATATCCAGTTGTTAGGAGCAGCGTATTAGAGGTGGCGGGTATAGGAGGAGAGTAGCCGCCACATGTGGTTTCACTTTCACGGACTCAAATTTCATAGGTGTGCTTGAGAGAATTTGTTCCCCAGACCCTTCGGGATGCATGGCATGTAGAGTTTGAGTAGTGCATCAGGACACCGTGATGGTATAAGATATGCCATCAGGTTCAGCGAGTTATCCCGTCATGCACCTACTTTGGTTTCTATAGTCATAGAGCGAGTCCACGAATTAATTGAGGGCTCTGTTATAATATTAGATACTCCATTTCAGTAGGTGATAGAGTTTTCTAGGATGATAGGGCGTATTCGGGGTGAAGAGAGGGAGGATAAGGTGACCAAGAAGTCTCGAGGTTCTGGAGGGTTCTTTGGATTCTAATCTTCCACTATGCCCTACCATGGCGGAGGTTTGGGCAGTCGGCCAGACCAGTCCACACATCATACTACTCGTGGTGTTCCAATTAGTTAGGGTACCCTTGTGGGGCAGTCATCTGTTAGTGCACCACTGGCATGAGGTTCATACAACGATTATTCTAATAATCTAGCACAAACTCAGTACGAGCATCCACGCCCCATAGAGTTGTTATGAGTGTGGTTATACTAGGCACGTCATGAGAGATTGTCCCAGACTTGGGAGGGGATGATTTCATCAGAGCACTCAGGCTATAGGATCCATTCTAGTTTCTACTTCACTTGCACAACCAGTTTGAGCTGGAGGATAGGCAGGTAGATGGCACCCTAGAGGTGGAGGTCCGACCCGTTGATATGCTTTTCGTGGTATGGCTGAGGCCGCTGCACCAGATAGTGGCATTACAGGCATGGTTTGGATTGTTATAGAGGAATATCATTCTTATTTTGATTTGGTTCTTCTTATCGGGGTGAGTCCTCTTATCTTACTTCACATATAGGTGTGTTCTATGATTTTCTTCTTTGCTTATATGTGTTTAGACCCGTTGGGAGATTCTATAGTGGTAGCCCGTGTCTAACGTTTTGATTTGTTTACTATTGAGAGCTAGGAGACTAGAAGTGACTTTTTATTACTCGTTACGGTAGGTTTTCATGTGATTTCTGGATAGTTTAATTACGATTTGTGATTTAGATGCTTCAGCGGTATGTGAAATCTGTTACGTGTTGTGATTTTATTTTGCGGAATTGAGTTAGTTGAAGTTTTCAATTGATGTGATGTGTATTCTACTTGTGATTAAGAGCTGAGGATGGGATCCTAACATTTTTATGCAGTTTGATATGTTTGAATCGGGCAGCGTGCCACAGTGGAGTTATATTAGGATGAGATCTTTGTGATTAGTTCATATGTTTTGATCTTTCCATGATTCATAAGTATGGTACTTATAGGGAGTTGTACTCGTCGTACTTTTTTTATAGTTCTCTCATGCGTTTCTGTTTGCATATTCAAACATTTTTGCATTGTGCTTATTGGCTTTTTTAGCTTGCGAGCTATGCGCCGAGGTGAAATTAAATGTGACTTGTTGATTTGATGAATGGTTATGGGATCATCATGTTTCTTGCATCGTTCTCAGTGTTGTGAATGTGTGGAATAGGTTTCCAGCTAATATGAGGTCAATTTCCAGTGTTGGATTTGATTATGGGCAACTATTGTGGCCATAGTTATTGTTATAAGAATATGTGTGATGTGTCACATCGTGTGGTTGTACCTTGTGGGTGTAGGAATGAGTTTATGCATTTGGTTGAGACTGATACCGTGTGTTGATGTAGAAATCTGGTCTTTCAGAAATGATCGGATGGTGAAAAATTTTGTTCTAAGGTTTAGTGTGGGTGGAAGGAATAATTTTCAGTTGAGATAGTGTTGTAGGGCTTATGTGTATTGGGGTGATGTGGGGTTACCCGCGGGTGAATGTATGGTAAGTTCACTTAGTGATTTGATGACTTCATAACGATTCATGGCACGTTCTAGGATGAATGTTTGTCTATAAGGGGAGGATGTAACAACCTGGCCGGTCGATTTGAGAATTAGCGTCTCGTTCGACAACTTAAGGTCTCGATAAGTTTCGTGTTGTGTATTATGACTTGCATGTGTGGTCAATTTTAGTTTTTGGATTGTGAAAACACGCACGACATCTGCAGCTAGTTAGGAGCTGGATCCCCCTATGACAGCTACTACCAGGGGCAGAGGCCGAGCTCAGCCTAGAGCTCGAGCAGCAGCACCCGCAATGGAGCCTCAGGTAGATCTTGAGGAGGAAGTCCCAGGTCAGATAGTACCCGTTTGACTAGCTTGGGTCCCAGAAGGTTTCATAGCCACTCCAGTTCTTCAAAGCGCTTTAGTCTTCTTGGTGGGCCTCATGGAGAGTGTGGCCCAGATTGGTGCATTCCTAGTGGCACCAATCATCTCGGGCTGGGGTAGGAGCACAGAATCCCGCGACTGACACCCCGTATTAGGTGGCTCCCATATATCAGACTCTAGCATCTCGCTATTTGGGGCGGTTCAGCCGGTTGTTGCAGCACAGGCCGGTGATAGGCCTGCTATGTCTTCTAGGCCTCTGTTGAGGTTGGATAAGTTTACCAAGCTCTTCCCTATTCATTTCAGTGGTGCACCTTTCGAGGACCCCTAGGATTACTTGAACCGTTTCCATAATGCATTCTACAACATGGGTTTAGTTGAGACCAACGGGGTTGACGTTGCAGTGTTTCAGATGATTTGTTCCGCCAAGAGATGGTGGAAAGATTTTATGTTTACTAGACCAGCTTGTTCGCCCGCACTTACCTAGGATTAGTTTTCACATCTATTTCTATAGAAGTTCATTCCTGTCACTCTGGGGAGGATTACTGTAAGTAGTTTGAGCGCCTTCAGCAGAGTAGTATGATTGTTACCAGTACGAGACTTGATTTATGGACCTAGATCACCATGCATTTTTTTCTCCCTATTGAGAGGGAGAGAGTGAGGATATTCATTAATGGGATCACTTTAACTATTAGGATTTTGATGGCCAAGAAGAATGGAGATGATATCTTTTTCTTGAGGGACGTAGATATTGCTAGCCCTGTCAAGATGGTTCGTGGTCAGGAGAAGGGCATGTGTCTTATAAGAGGCCTCGTCATTCTGGTTGTTTCACTGGTGCCTCATCTGGAGGCAAGGGTACGTTTGGTAGAGGCCATTCTCCTAGGGAAGGATGTGGTACTTTTGGTAGAGGCCATTCTCCCAGGGCATTCATCGTCCATATGTATCTCATTCTGGGCAGCCAGCCTATGGTGCACCATCAGCTCTTATTAGTATGCCTTTGATCTAAAGTTACCATAGTGGTTATCCTGCTTATTCGGGTCAGTTCCAGTTTCAGCCGCAACAGCAGCAGGATGGAGGTTTTGAGTGTGGGGGTACTGGTCATATCATGAGGTTCTGTCCGATATTGTTGAGCGGCATACCATAATAGAACTCTCGTGCCATGGTCCCGACACCGGTTGCTTCACCGCTCACTCAACCATCTAGAGGCAGGGGTCAGACAGCCAGATGTGGAGGTCAGGCCGTTAGAGGTGGAGGTCAGCCAACTAAAGGTCGTTCGAGTGACAGAGGTCAGGGTTGTGGGGCTCAGTCTCGATTCTATGCATTCCCAGCTAGACTTTAGGCGAAGTCATCTAACGTCATTATCACAAGTATTGTTCCCGTTTGCCATAGAGATACTTCAATTCTATTTGATCCGGGATCTACTTATTCCTACGTGTCATCCTATTTTTATTCATATCTGGTTATGCCTCGTGACTCTTTGAGTGCTCCTGTGTATGTGTCCACGCAGTGGGAGATTCTATTCTTGTAGATCGTGTCTATCGCTCATGTGTGATTACTATTGGGAGTCTTGAGACTAGTGTAGATCTCCTACTTCATTATATGGTGACTTTGATGTTATATTGGGTATGGATTGGTTGTCACCTTATCATGCTATATTGGACTGTCACGCCAAGACGATGTCTTTAGCCATGTTTGGGTTGCCCCGAATAGAGTGGAAAGGGACTCTTGTCCATTCTACCAGCATGGTTATTTCTTATGTCAAGGCTCCATGTATAGTCGAAAAGGGATGACTAGATTTTGTTCGCGATTTTAGTGTGCAGGTTCCTTCCATGGATTCAGTACCTGTTGTGCGTGAGTTTCTGAGGTGTTTCCTCCAGATCTGCCGGGGATGCCACCCGATAGAGATATTGACTTCTATATTGATTTGTCTTTGGGAACTCAGCCCATCTCTCTTCCACCATACCGTACGGCCCCGCCGGAGTTAAAGGAATTGAAGGATCATTTGCAAGATTTTCTTGATAAGGGATTCATTAGACCTAGTGTCACGCCTTAGGGTGCGCCCGTGTTGTTCATGAAGAAGAAAGATGGTTCGATGAGGATGTGTATAGAATTTCGGCATTCGAACAAAGTCGCAACCAAGAACAAGTATCTGTTACCAAGGATTGTTGACTTATTTGATCAGCTTCAGGATGTAAAGGTGTTTCCGAAGATTGATTTGTGGTCTGCTACCATTAGTTGAAGAATAGCGCATTTGATGTCCCTTAGACGGCTTTTTGGACCCTCTATGGGCATTTTGAGTTCCTAGTGATGTCAATTGGGTTGACAAATGCCCCAGTGGCATTTATGGATTGGATGAACCAGGTATTCAAGCACTATTTGGATCCTTTTATTGATGATAATTTGATCTGCTCTCGTAGTTGAGAGGAGCAAGAGCATCATCTTCAGAATGTACTTTAGATTGAGAGATAGTCAGTTATATGTCAAGTTTTCAACGTGTGAGTTTTGGTTAGACTTAGTCGCCATTTTAGGGCATCTTGTATCGACGGAGGGCATAAAAGTGGATCAAAAGAGATTGAGATAGTTTAGAACTGGCCTAGACCTACTTTAGCTACAAAGATTTGGAGTTTCCTAGGTTTGGCAGGTTATTATCGCCAGTTCATGGATGGGTTTTCATCGATAGCAGTCCCATTGACTATACTGGCCCAGAAAGGTGCTCCATTCAGGTGGTCGGATAAATATGAGTTGATCATTCAGAAGCTCAAGACTGTTTTAACTATGTTGCAGTGTTTGTGTTGCCCACGGGTTTAGGATCCTACACATTGTACTGTGATGCATCTCGTATTGGGCTTAGTAGAGTATTGATGTAGGATAGTAGGGTGATTGCCTACGCGTTGCGGCAGGTGAAGGTTCATGAGAAGAATTACCCTGTTAATGGCTTAGAGTTGGCATCCATTGTTCATGCGCTGAAGAATTGGAGGCACTATCTTTACGATGTATCATGTGAGGTATTCACAGATCATCGGAGTCTACAGTACTTGGTCAAGAAAAAGAATCCCAACTTGAGGTAGAAAAGGTGGTTGGAACTGTTGGAAGATTATGATATCACCATTTTGTATCATCCCGAGAAGGCCAATATGGTGGCTGATGGCTTGAGTAGAAAAGCTTTGAGTAGGGGTAGCCTTGCGTATATCCCAGTCGGTGAGAGCGCTCTTGCATCAGATGGTCAGGCTTTGGCCAATCAGTTCGTGAGGTTAGATGTTCCGGAGCCCAGTCGTGTTCTAGCCTGTACGGTCTCTCGGTCTTCCTTGTTTGAGCGCATCAGAGATCATCATTGCATTTCTTTAAGGACACTGTGAGGCACCATGATTCTAATCAAGTTACTGTTGGAGATGATAGGGTGTTGCGGATGCAGGGTCAGATTTGTGTGCCCAATGTGGATGGGATTTGTGAGTTGATTCTTTAGAAGGACCATAGTTCTCGGTATTCCATTCATCTGGGTGCCGCCAAGATGTATTGGGACTTGCGATAGCACTATTGGTGGAGGAGAATGAAGAAGGATATTGTTTCATATGTAGCTCGGTGTCTAAATAGGCAACAGGTAAAGTACGAGCATCAAAGGCATGGTGGTTTGCTTCAAAGGATGGAGATTCCTGAGTGGAAGTGAGAGTGTATTACCATGGATTTTGTTGTTGGGCTCCACAGACTCAAAATAAGTTAGACGCGATATGGGTCATTATGGACAGGTTGACCTAGTCAGCACATTTCATTCCAGTGGCATTTACCTATTCTTCAGAATGATTAGCTCAGATCTACAACTGCGAGATTGTCCGTCTTCATGGTGTGCCCGTGTCCATCATTTCTAATCGAGGCACGCAATTCACCTCGCACTTTTTGTGGTCTGTACAACGTGAATTAAGCACACGGCTTGAGTTGAGAATGCCATTTCACCCCAAGACAGACGGACAGTCCTAGCGCGCCATTCATATATTGGAGTATATGATTCATGCTTGCGTTATGGACTTTGGGGGTTCTTGGGATCAGTTATTGTCGCTTGCGTAGTTTGCCTATAACAACATGTACCATTCGAGAATTCAGATGGCTCCCATTGAGGCACTAAACGGAAGGCGGTGCCATTCGCCAGTTGGTTGTTCGAGCCGGGAGAGGCTCGGTTGTTGGGTACCGATTTAATTTAGGATGCCTTGGAAAAAGTCAAGATGAATCATGATCGACCTTGCAAAGCTCAGTCTAGAAAGAAGAGTTATCCCGATCGTAGAGTTCGTGATGTTGCATTCATGGTTAAGGAGAGGGTATTGCTCTGGTTTTCACGCATGAAAGGTGTGATGATATTTGGAAAAAGGGCAAGTTAAGCCCTAGGTATATCAGACTCTTTGAGATTCTCAAAAGAGAGGGTGAGGTAGCTTATGGACTGTCATTGCCACCTAGTTTATCAGCAGCCCATTAGGCGTTCCATGTGCCCATGCTCTGGAAGTATCACGGTGATCCGTCCCATGTGTTAGATTTTATCTCAATCTAATTGGACAAGGATTTGACTTATATAGAGGAGTCGGTGGCCATTATAGCTCTGCAGGTTCGAAAGCTGAGGTCTAGAGTTATCCTTCAGTTACAGTACAGTGGAGAGGTCGGTCGATTGAGGTAGCCACGTGAGAATGTGGGTCGGACATGTGGAGTAGATATCCACACCTTTTCACAAGTCTAGGTACTTTTCTATGTCCGATAGGATGAATATTTGTTTTAGAGGTGGAAAGTGTGATGACCCGATAGGTCACTATGAGTTTTAGCCTACTTTTTTGTGGTTTGACACCTCGAATAGCTCTTTTTACATTCCTCGATTTGCGTGCATAGTACGAGTCTTTTACCAAAAACATTTTACGTAAAAATTTTAATAAAAGGTTAATTTAACCTTAAAATAATTTGAGTTGACTACAATCAATATTTTGTGTAGACGGACCTGAATCAGTATTTTGAACATCTCATTGGGTCTGTATCATGATTTGAAACTTGGACGTATGCCCGGAATTGAATTCGAAGTTCCTAACTGATTTAAGTTGCTTTTTTTTAAAACTGGTAATTTGAAGGTCTAAAGAATTTCCAAGTTTTATTGTAGGTTCAATTTGTTGCTCCCGAGTTTGAAATTTTATTTCGGAACTTGGTTTAGGTTCATTACATTATTTATGACTAGTCTGCAAAACTTGGTGCAAAACGGAGCTGATTTGACATGATTCGGACGTCCGGTTGTAAATTTGCACATTCATGAGTTTTACTTGCAAATATCATTCATTTTGATGACAGATTCATAGTTCTAGGTGTTATTTTGGTGTTTCCATTGTGCGAGCAAGTTCATATGATGTTATCACACTTGTGTGCATGTTTGGTTTGGAGTAGAGGGGCTCGGGTAGTTTTGATTGGCTACAAAGTGGTTTTTGGACTTAGGCAATTTTTGGTTTCTGCGTTTTCTGATATCTAGTGCATCATTCTTCGCGATCGCGAAGCTACTCCCGTGATCGAGAAGAGTAACGTGGGCTGGGGTGGAATTTCCTCTATGTGAACGTGAGGTTGACGACGCGAACATGAAGCATTGGTGGGATCACCCTTCGCGAACGCGACCAGCACTACACGTACACAACAAGTGAGGGGTATGGGAGCGGAAAAGGGGTTTGTTCTTCACAAACGCGAGCTCAGGCTCGCGAACACGATGGCTAGGGGGGACAGACCACTGCGAACACGTGCAGCCCCTCGCGAACTGAAGGCCACTTGGGTTGCTGCACTTCGCGATCGCGTCAGCCCCTTCGTGAACGCGAAGAAGGTCTGACGCTCAGTGACTTAAATGTTCCAAAGACAGGATTCTCTTCATTTTTCACCGTCTTCACATTAGAGCTCATCCTAGAGGCGATTTTGAAGAAATATTTATCCCTATTTCATAGATTAGTATATTATAATTCGTTTTCTTCCATTCCCATCAACACCCGTTGATTTCTTACTTTAATTTATGCTCTTTCATGATAGAAAATTAGAGATTTTGGTAGAATTGGGGAGGGAGATATTGAAAATTTGAGATTTAGACCTCAAATTGATGTAAAAGTTTGAAACTAATCACATAATAGGGCTCGGAGGATGAATGGGTAATTGAGTTTTTGTCCGAATATCAGGATTTGACAAAACGGGCGCGGGGGTTAACTTTTGTCGACTTATTGGGAAACATGTCAAGATCTTTGCTTTATTTATTGTAATTGATTCCCTAGCATTGTTTGATGATATTAAGTCGATTTTGGTTAGATTCGATTGGTTTGGAGGTAAATTTTAAAGGAAATACCCCGGTTGATCTCTGATTTGGTGGCGGAGCGAGGTAAGTGTTGGGTCCAACCTTGATTTGAGGGAATTAGGAACCTTTGAACTATATGTTATGTGGATTACGTGTGTAACAAGTATATGCGAGGTGATGAATGGATATACGCAGTCAAAATAATTAATTTCATGCTTTCTCGTATTTCACGAACTATCTTATTCCATGCATTAACTGATACTTGCTTTAATTGCTTTCTATGCGGTAACTTGTTACTTGTCATTAATTATTTTTATATTGAAATATTCGTTCCTTCCATTACACCATAAGTAATTGTTACTTGCCTTAATTGTCTTACTTGTACACTTTAGATGTCACATACTTGGCTTGTATTGTTGCTTCTGCATTATTTGTAGCATTCCTTTGATTAGTACATGGTTCCTTTATTGCTTTGCTTTCATATTCTTTAATCATATAGATTCTTGTGAATCGAGTTGTTGTATTAATTACATTTATTGAATTTGTTTTTGAATCGGGTTGCATACCGCAACGTTTGTGATATGGTAAAATAAGGGAGAATTTTGATATTGATATGGCGGGATCGGGTTGCGTGCCACAACAATTATATGCATAATACTTGATATTGATAAATTGTGGCATGGTAAAATAATGGAGGATTATGATACTGATTATGATGATATGGTGTGATCGGGTTGCGCGCCATTAGGGATTTTGTTATGTGAATTTGATATTTATACGGTGAAGAAGAGTGGATTGTGTGTGTACGGTGGGATCGGGTTGCGCGCCGCAACAGATTGTATGTGTTGCATTTATTGTTGGTATTGTGTTGATTTCCAGTATTGTTACATGAAATTATAAGATCAGTTATTCCGGGTTCTTTGATTAGAAGAATTGAGTTCTTTTTCATAAGTTAATTGCCTTATCTTTCCCGTTTTTTTTATTATTATTATTATTATTATTATTATTATTATTATTATTATTATTATTATTATTATTATTATTAGTTATTATTATTACTATTACTACTACTACTACTACTACTACTATTATTATTATTATTATTATTATTATTATTATTATTATTAGAAGGTGTGGAGGTCAAGCATCAGAGTTGTAGGATAGGGGGTACTAGAGCTTTTCTTACTTCATTCCCGGGGTGAGGCGGGGTTGGGTTATTATTATTATTATTATTATTATTATTATTATTATTATTATTATTATTATTATTATTATTATTATTATTATTATTATTATTATTATTATTATTATTATTATTATTATTATTATTATTATTATTATTATTATTATTATTATTATTATTATTATTAGAAGGTGTGGAGGTCAAGCATCAGAGTTGTAGGATAGGGGGTACTAGAGCTTTTCTTACTTCATTCCCGGGGTGAGGCGGGGTTGGGTAGGGTTTACCATAGATGACTTGCTTATTTTATTGAGCTCCGATAGTTTCTGGTTAATATTATTGCATGTCATTTATTTTGTGATTTTCATGTTTAGGCTACTATTTCTGCGATTTCTGCTGGAGTTACTAATGAATTGTCTTTTCTTTTCTTGTTTTTACTTTTCTCTGCCGAGGGTCGATTGGAAACGCCTAACATTTCACTGTTATTTTAGTTTATTCACTCTATTTCAGTTTATTCAGCTTATTTGTTTTCATTTAATTTGAATTGTTAAAAATACTTAATAACTATATCTAATGTTGGCTTGCTTAGCAAATAAAATATTAGCCGTAATCACGATTTCGAAGGTGGAAATTTTAAATCGTGACAGTATCCAAGGTCCTTGTCACCCGAAGTGCAACGAATTTGCAGTTTAATTGAGGTATTAGAAAAAAGTCTGTTGATAACGTGTATCTCATACTTTGGGGTCTTTACACGAGTTAGCAGTTGACCAAGGAAAGAGTCATGATGAGTAACTAGGGATTTCAAAAGTTAAAAGGGGTTGCCAAATTTTTATATAGTAGAAATATTTACGCTCCCATTTGGCCATAAATTTGGGAGCTCTTTTTCAATTTTTAGTTTGTTTACAGATCTTAATTATTTTTGGTAGATTTTGAAAACAAAATTTTCAAATTCATAAAATAATTCTAGAATAGTTTTTAAAGTTTTTTACTCATAAAACTTTAAATTATTTTCAAGTAAAATACATGTCCAAACATAATTTTAACTTTCAAAGATTATTTTTCATGTCATTCTTAAAAATTTATTTTTTCAAATTTCAACCAAATCTATGTCCAAATGTTAGATAAGTTTAGTTATCTCTTGCCAAATTTTGATTCGGATTCCTACTATTTGTACTTTTCCAAAAGCATAAAAAATGTGCTATTTGTACATCATGTCCCTTTATAATTTTGAATTTAATAAAATAATTTTTTTAGATATCTTTTATAGAGTTGTGGTTAGACCGGCCATGTTGTATGGGGCAGAGTGTTCGCCGGTTAAGAACTCCTATATTTAGAGGATGAAGGTAGCAGAGATGAGAATGCTTAGGTGGATGTGCGGGCACACTATGATAGATAGGATTAGGAATGTAGATATTCGGGAGAAGGTGGGTGTGGCGTCGGTGGACGATAAGATGCGGGAAGCGAGACTCAGATGGTTCGGACACGTGCGGAGAAGGAGCGTTGACGCCCCGGTGAGGAGGTGCGAGCGACTGGCGGTGGTGGGATCGAGGAGAGGTAGAGGGCGGCCGAAGAAGTATTGGGGAGAGGTGATTAGGCAGGACATGGCGAGACTGCAGATTTTCGAGGACATGGCCCTTGATAGGAAGTTCTGGAGGTCAAGCATCAGGGTTGTAGGATATGGGGTAGTAGAGCGTTTCTTTCTTAAGTCTTGGGGTGGGGCGGGTTTGGATAGGATTGACCATATAGGGCCTGCGGTCTATGTTGGGCGCTCGCTTTTCTTAGATACTGGCTAATGGTATTGCTTGGCACTTATCTGATGGTTTTTAAGTTTATGTTATTACTTTCATGTTTTTATGTTTATGTTATTACTTTCTATCGGAGTTACTAATGTATTGTCTTTTCGTGTTTATTTACGTCCTCCTGAGCCGAGCGTCTATTGGAAACATCCTCTCTGCCCTTTCGGGGTGGGGGTAAGGCCTGTGTACAGATTACCCTCCCAAGACCCCACCTTGTGGGACTTTACTGGATAGTTGTTATTTTGTGTAAAAGATAAATCTCTTACGTATAAAACTAAATTTCACATGTGTAAAAAAAGAAAGACAGGGACATAAAACTAAAAACACGTTTGTAAAGAGCTAGAAAACCAATTAACCCTATTAAAGCAGTTTGGATACTTTGTACATTGTTCTATTGTTGCCCAATCAAATACTAATTGTCCTTAAGTCCATTGAGAAAATCAATTAATATTAAATATTATTAATCATAAGGGTCATTTGACTATGTTACCTTTATATCGCTCCTCCATTTACCCTTCATCCCTCCTTAGGGTCTCATGTATAAATCACTTATTGGTGTCAAGGTAGATTGAAGAGGAAAAAAAATTTACTGTTTGATTTCCTAAAATGACATTTATTTGGGATCAAATTATTTTGGCTGAAATGGCACCTATTTTGAACCAAGAGAGCATACATGTTTTCTCTCCCCTTAAAATGTCAAACACCCTTGCGAAAATTCTATATGTAGGCCAATGGATTCAAGTTGTGAAACTGATTCATCTCATACAACGGAACAAAAAGAAAGAAAAAAGATATTTCAGTGTTTTCAAAGACAAGAAAAATTAAGGAATAAATCTCATTTTCCTTCTCACCTTTCTTAAAAAATAACACGAACATCGATCATATTCCCTAAGACCAATCCAAATAATGATACATATAATACGATCCATCAGTTATATTATGTTGTTCCAAATAAAACCCATCTGACCTCACCTCCCATTTACAATAGTCTAGAAAATTTGGAACTTTTTGATCATTGACACAAAAATCTCGGTTGTTATACACATCAAAGCTTCTGTCTTTTGAACCCCACCAAAAGTGACAAAAAAATAAAGTATTATCGAAAAATGCCTCGCAAAACGACCAATTAAAGTCTTCATTTATGGTAGGATAATGATATCCAAGATCATCATTCTTGGACGCGCAATGAATTTGCAGTTGTGGGGAATCAGGAGGAAGTTGGTTGATAACATGTACCTCATGCTTTATGGAGAGGAAGCATTTTTTGGCTATTGAAAGGTTGAAAAAAGTGACCAATAACAACAAAAAGATGTTGATCAAGGAGTGAGCCATACTGAGAAAATAAGTATGCAAAAAAGTAAAGGGGGTTTCTGGAGTTTTATATAGAAAAATTCGAGTTTAGTCAGGTCCACAAATCTTGATTTGGAAAATTTATCCCTTTCCTCTTTAGGTCATTGGATATATGGAATGATGATTAAATCTACAACAAGTGTGATTCTTTAGCTCTAGAAAATTCAAATTCACCACTATCTAATTATTGGGAAATCTACACAAAATGCCCATTTGGGCCAAATTAATTATCCACTCGAAACTTATTACGAAATACACCCATGCAGTTCAAAATATTTACCCTGACTTTTCCCTAACTTTTCTTATTACTCATAAATTACTTTCTATTATTTTGTGTTTTCTCTCTCGTAATTTTTATTATTTATCCTAACTTTTCCCTGAATTATTCCAAAAAGTTTTCCATCTAATCTCTTAAACTAAATATAGTTGGCGAATATATAACATATGTTAATTCATGTATAACATATGTATATTTGTATATAATTGATGTTATATCAATAGAGGCGGAGCCAGGATTTGAAGTTTATCGGTTCGAATTTCAATCATTTTTAAGTTACTGTATTCTAAATGAATAATTTGTACATGTTTAATGGATTTATCAAACAAATACAGGATTTGAATCAAAACTACTGGGTTCGGCCGAACCTGTAACTCACTCTCTAACTCTTCCCCTGTCTATGTAAATCGGCTAGAAAAAATAATCATTGAATTTGGCCAGCTAATTACTTTATTTCCTTCTGTGTTTTCTCTCATGTATTTTCTTACATTGCACGTTATTCATGTCTTCATCATATGTGCTTTTGTTTGAAGGCTTCAAGAGGTTCTTTATACTTCTTTCCTGCATTCATAGAACAAGATCCCCCGATCCAAAACGTCTCGCCAATGAATTGCATGGATAACTTAATTTTGCGACCAGATACTGTGAACAATTAACTCTGAGGATTATTATTTCTAGGACTTCTTATACAATACATAATCTAATGACAAAAAAAAGATTTCTAAAATAAAACAGCTAACAAAAAAAAATATTGCAATAATATGCAATATTTCAGCCGAAACTTGAATAGAAATGCATTTACCAAACAATATACTGCTGCTGTATCAAACTATACCATAAGAGTATACATTTACACTACAAAGTATACTATAACAATATGCAAATTTTTAGCTGAAATTTAAATAAAAGCATAGTTACCCAAATATAATGCTATTGTATCACAATATACCGTAAGAGTACACAATAATAGAGTATATAGTTATACGGCAATAATACTATAGAAGTATACATGCATACGGTAGAAGTCGGGGTACTCGATTTTACTATTCGATCGATAATGGGACATTGCATCGAAGTGCTGAGACATTGAGTTCGAGATCGAAGTCTCTTCCTAGATCGATGTCGATATAAATCGAAGTCAAGGGAGTTAGATTCCGAGTAACGTCTGTTGAAAAATAAATAAATAAATAGTTTTAATATCTCAAAAAGAATTGTTTAAACTTGATGTCTAGATTCATTATTTTAATGGGCCTTTATTATACCAATCAATGGAATATATTTTAATATTTATAACTGAAAATTATAACATATTCTTTATACTTTACTAGTCAATTATAATATCATAACAAATTTTTGATTAACATTGTTAGCCTTTAAATTCCTTTTTGTAACCACTGCCGTTTTCAATAGCCTTGAATGGCTTTGAAAAGTTACAAAACTTTGAATTAAGAACGTTATAAAAGAAGGCTTTGAATTCTCATTTTGCTTTTGTAACAGAAGTCTTTATGGCTTATGTTTGTAACAGAAGCCTTTATGGCTTCCTTTTTATTCTAAACGTACTAATATCATATTGTGAAGTTTTTTGGATTATGTATACTTTGTTGTTTTTCATATTTTGGGAGTAAGGAAAAATAACAAAGTTAAAAACTTTTCTTCCCTTTCTTTAGTGTTGGGTTTTCTACTTGTTTATCTTTGTTGTTTTTGCTCCTAGTTATACTAGAAGAGCTTGTTGAATCTTGGGGGATACGCCTAATAATAGTTATCATGGTGTGGGCGAAATATCCTTAAGGACAGTGTCTTTGACACGTCTCAAGCTAAACCGTTGATTCTCCATAATCACCAATATTTTTCCAACAATCTTAAGGATATTTCCACGCAATTATTATGGAGAATAACGCTGCTAATGTTGCTGTTGATGCTACTAAACCTGCTGCACCAACTGATTCTGTTGCTGTTCCGTCACTAATTACCTATGCCAAACATTTTCCTGATGTTTCAAAAATTGAGGTTTTTGGTAGAGATAAATTGAAGCGCTGGCAGGAATGCGTGCATTCTATTTTGGATATGCATGGAGTTGCTTTTGCACTTGCTGATCCTAAGCCAATTGAGCAACTTCCATTCAGATGGATCAATGGGTTCATGTTAATAAGGCATGTAGACATACCATAATTTCTACTCTTTCTAACGAATTGTTCGATGTCTATGTTTCCTACAAGGAGGCAAAAAAAATTTGGGAGTCAATGATAACAAAGTACACTGCTGAAGATACTACTAAACAAAAGTTTATAAGTGGAAACTACTACAAGTGGGAGATGACAGAGGACAAGGAAATAACTGCACAAATCAACGAATTTCACAAGTTGATTGAAGATCTCAAATCTGAAGATATTTTTCTGCCCGAACAGTTTGTTGCTGGTATGCTTATAGAAAAACTTCCCAAATCTTGGAGTGACTACAAACAACAATTGAAACACAAACAAAAGCAATTGTCGCTGAAGGACTTGGTTAAGCATATACCAATTGAAAATACCAATTGCAAGCAAGCTGTTGCTGACAAAGGAAAGGAGATTGCTACAAGAGTCAACCTGGTGGAGAACAATAAGCGGCAGGACAAATCAAATAACAGGTATGATAAAAGAAATAGTTATAAGCCCAAAACCAACAATGAAACCTTCAAGAAAAAAGGCAACTACTTTGTGTGTGGCAAACCTGGCCATCATGCTGCTCAATGCCAGAAGAGGGTTGGGAATGACAATCTCGCTAAGGCTAAAGTAAATTTAACTGAAGCCAAAACGGATAACATAATTGCTGCAGTTGTTTCCCAAGTGAACTTTGTGGCCAATGTGAAAGATTGGGTGTAGATTCGGGTGCCACTAGGCACATCTTGGTGATTCAAGAACTACTCCAGTTCTTGGAAAAGGAAAAGTTCTTCTCAAACTCATATCTGACAAAACTTTGGCATTGAATGACGTGTTGCATGTTCCTAGTATCCGAGCCAATTTGGTCTCTGTGGGATTATTAGGAAAAGTGGGAGAGAAGGTTTCTTTTGAATCTGATAAGGTCGTGTTGACCAAGAATATTTTTTTTTTTGGCAAGGGTTATTTTAATCATGGCTTGTTTGTACTCAATGTTATCAGTGAAAATGCTAGTACTTGATTGATTCTTTTAATTTATGATATGCTAGATTAGGCATGTTAGTTTATCTTATAGTAAGAAAATGCATTTTGAAGGTCTTATTTCAAATATTAATTTTTAAAGTCTCATTCATTTCAGATGAGAACTTATATTTTAGAATAAGTAAGAGCAAGCTTTGCGAGGTCACAAGAGAGTAAACTAAGATTTATTAAGATCATATCATTATATATTTTGAGTATTTATATAAATTTACCACATAAAAGTGTCGCAATAAACATTTGGTGTTATTATCTATTATTGATATGGTTAAATTTATTGTGCCGTTAGATTTCAAATGTTTTATTTGGTTTCTTTTGAAGAAAATCAATCAAGAGCATTGGTTTGCATTAGTTAGAATTAATGAATTTTCTTATGAGAATCTAGTAAAAATCTTTATGATTTGCGAAAATATTATCTCTTTAACTTGAAATTTTTTAAAATGTGGGGGATCAGATGTCAAGAGTTATATAGCCTGATCTTAAGAAAACAAAAGGTGATAAAAATTGTTTATTAATGTTACAATAAATCCTTTGACTTATAAGTAAAACATCGAGGGGTTGAGACTTTTGCCAATTTGAGATACATCAACAATGATGGTAACCCAACCTATGTGATTGGAGATCCCATGAAGTAGGTTCATATGGGTAATAACAAGTCATTAGTTGATCAAATATGCAATATTAAAATATGTCTCTTCCTATGGTGTATGTGTATATAGTGCAAGACTGCAAGGAATGAGAGACTGAGTCATTAAACTCTTAATCTAATAATCCATAGCCTTTTATAGGTGGTGTATTGTGCTGCATAATACACTTGATGGATGGACCTATATGAGTGTGGAGTGGGGCCGCTCCTATGAAATTTATGGTAAAAAGTTTCTAGATCACTCATGAAAACCAGGCGCGCGCATGGCCTATTAGCGCAAAACCGCGACAAACAACAAAGTGTGTGCCGGTATAATGTGATAGATAAGACACTAAACTTACAAAAGAATTCTTGGTTCATAGAAGTTCTAAACTTCACCAATCGTTCTGTAAGTCTAGGTCTGGTTCATAGTCCAAGAGACACCAGATTCGATGCATTATGCTCATTCGTGAAAATTCAGCAAATTTAATTTAATTTAATTTTATTATAATATTCTTTTTGAGCTATGTGGAGGATTGTTAAAAAATAAATAAATAAATAGTTTTAATATCTCAAAAAGAATTATTTAAAATTGATGTCTAGATTCATTATTTTAATGGGCCCATATTAGACCAATCAATGAAATATATTTTAATATCTATAACTGAAAATTATAACATATTCTTTCTACTTTATTAGCAAATTATAATATCATAACAAATCTTTGATTAACATTGTTAGCTTTTAAAATCCTTTTCGTAACCACAGCCGTTTTCAATAGCCTTGAATGACTTTGAAAAGTTACAAAACTTTGAATTAAGAACGTTACAAAAGAAAGCTTTGAATTCTCATTTTGCTTCTGTAACAGAAGTCTTTATGGCTTATGTTTGTAACAGAAGCCTTTATGACTTTCTTTTTGTTCTAAACGTACTGATATCAGATTGTGAAGTTTTTTGGATTATATATACTTTGTTGTTTTTCATATTTTGGATTAAGGAAAAATAACAAAGTTAAAAACTTTTCTTCCCTTTCTTTAGTGTTGGGTTTTCTACTTGTTAGTCTTTGTTGTTTCTGTTCCTAGTTATACTAGAAGAGCTTGTTGAATCCTGAGAATACGCCTAATAATAGTTATCACAGTGTGGGCGAAATATCCTTAGGGACAATGTATTTGACACGCCTCAAGCTAAACCGTTGATCTCCATAATCACCAATATTTTTCCAACAACGTCGGGGATGGTTTAGTAACGAAAAAGCGAGACATCCGCGATTGGTCGAGGATCGTGGCGTGAATCTCTGAACGGATCAAATCAGAAGTGATTAATTAGTCGATTATACGATTTCCTTATGTAATTAGAGATATACCATAATTAGGATTCCTCTATTATATAAAGAAGGGTTCTAATAATTTGTAAGCATCATTATGCACTAAGAGAAAAGCAATATAATTCTTCCTTTCTAACTTGTAATCTTGTTCGTCAATCTATTCAATTTTTATTGTTCTTGCGTACCTTAACTCGAGACTGAAGCTCTGTTCGCACACTGGTTCGATTTATTTCTAGTTTAATTATGTCATTTACTTACGCAATTATCACTACTAAAAATCCGGCAAAAAACGACCACAAAAAGCGACCAAAGTTGGTCGCTAAACAGTGAAAAAGCGACCAAAATGCGTCCAAATAGGGCTGGTCGCTATTTTGATGGTCCCTTTACATTAGAGACCAAAGTTGGTCGCTAATTAGCGACCAACTTTGGTCTCTAACGTAAAAGGACCAAACATTCCGGATATCAAATATAGAGACCAACTCTGGTCGCTTTATTATTTTTAATAATATAAATTTAGCGACCAAAGTTGGTCTGTATATATAAATTACGTTATTTATTTATTTATTATTATTCAAAATATAGCAACCAACTTTGGTCTAACCTAAATATTATATTTTAAAATCTGGAAACTAGCAACCAAAGTTGGTCGCTTATGTCAAGATTTTAATATTTTTTAATAAATAAGCGACCAACATTGGTCGCTATTCTGAAAATCTGGGTTAATTAGCGACCAATCTTGGTCGCTATTTCCCAAAAAATTATTTTTTAAATAAAGAAGCAACCAAAGTTGGTCGCTTATGTCAAGATTTTAATATTTTTTAATAAATAAGCGACCAACATTGGTCGCTATTCTGAAAATCTGGGTTAATTAGCGACCAATCTTGGTCGCTATTTCCCAAAAAATTATTTTTTAAATAAAGAAGCAACCAAAGTTGGTCGCTTTTCTAGGTATAATTTTGTCAGAAACTGCCTGTTTTAGCAGCTACACCACCTGCCAGCATACCAAATTCCCTATTACAAGCAACAACAACAACAATAACAACAAAACCAACAACAACAACAACAAAGTAAAGTTCAATAGAAAACACATTAAACTAACAAAACTAAGTTAACGCTTATTACAAGACCATTCGAAAACCGGTTCTATTATCTAGTTCAAAGTATATAAAAGTACTCAAGGAAAACTAAGTATATAAAACTAAGTGTTCTTGCAGCATCCTCGTCCGAAAGTTGGATTTCCTCGCCCGACTCATTAGGTGGCTGACTGCGTATGAATTCCTCCACGCCAACTTTGAAGCGACCCTATAAGAAAAATTACATTGAATTAGTATTTCAAATTTTATATAAAAGTAAATCAAAATACTTAATGAAAAGTAAAAAAAGCTTACATGTACAGTCAAGGCTCGGCCCTCGACCTACCTTTCTGGATCGGTCTCTTTCTTCTTCTTTATAATATAAGTCTCATTGAATAGCTCATCTTGCTTCATTGGCATCCAAGGAAGAGAAGTTTGGAGAAATCATTTGCCTATAAAGTGCACATATCACGTTCATCCAGATTTCAACATCCTATAAGGTACCAACATTTTTCTTGGTACCTTATAGGATATTGAACTCTGCATGAACGCGATATATGCACTTTATAGGCAGGGGATTTCTCCAAGGAAGAGAAGTTTGGAGAAATTTGTTGCCTATAAAGTGCACATATCACGTTCATCCAGATTTCAACATC
>MDKH01023360.1:0-17302 GCA_005239495.1 Nicotiana undulata
CCACTCCCGCACAAAAATATATTTTTTTACTTTTTTTGTAATTTTCAGATTTCTGTTTTTTTTTCTGCATCCCCCCCCCTTCCCCCGAGAAAAAACATTTTTTATATATATATTTTCAGTTTTACTTTTTTCATCTTTCGGCTTACTGGTTCAAAATCTTACAAGTTCCAAAGATATGAGTTCAGAGGTTTATGTGTTTCGACGTTTACGGGTTCGAAATTTCGCGGTTTCGAAAGTTTTGCGGTTCAGAAGCTTATGAAATTTGTGGGTTCGGAAGGTTGTTGGTTCGAAAGTTTATGGCTTCATGTTCATTGTATCAAAATTATTTATGAATACTCTTGAGAAAATATTTTTCTTGATTTACGTACCAAACACCAGAAAATGAATAAGATTACTACTTGTTTTCTTGAAAAATATTTTCCATGGAAAACATTTTCCTTTATACCAAACACACCCCTTGTCTTATCAATTGATTCCAAAAACTAAGAATCACCTTTCTATATTCAAGATCCAAGAACTCATAAGCTCTCTTACATTGTCTTTCATTTACTCAACCGACAAACAAGATTGCTAACACTCAACACGTGGTATTAAGCGTGTAATCTTTCGCTATTATACTTATTGACATTGCATGCATTTATTTCGTACATTTATCTGTGTATTCATTATCAATCATTGTTAGTTTCCCTGTTTGACATTTGTTACTGTATTTCTGCTCTGCTCAATAGTCCGCACTTTCATAGATCTAATAGTTATTAAGCCAAACTAGGATTAACCCGACATTTAAGCTTGTCAAACCTTATATCAAGTGTATTATCATATTTTTGGTAAAACAATTTGGCGCCGTCTGTGGAGATTTTCTAGTTAAAATCTGTAGTTTCTATTAGATCTAACAAAAAAGGAGCAACAATACATACACGCACACAACTATCTTTTTCTATCTGCACAAACTAACAATGGTTGGAAAGGAGAAGAAAGGTTGAAAGCCATAACGGACGTCACCACTAATCTCATGAACGTCATTAATGAAGATAATGACGGAGGAGAGCTGAACGCCACACCCAATGTCACGATATGGCAAGGTGGTTCCCCCCCTCTCCACGAAAGCGTAACGGTCGTTCGAGAAAGAGGTGCTTCCACGTCCACATCTGAAGAAGCACCACCGGCGGTGAAAAGACTGTTGGAAGCATGGTTAAAAAGCACACCGAATGAGTTCTCGACAAGCTCGTCCTATTAGCGGCTCAGAACGCTGCACCGGCAGAGACGACCACCAACAAACAACTAGTCCCCTGCCCAACAGGTAACACCAACTCCACAGTCGATGCAGGTAACGATGCACTCATAGCTATTTTGAAGAAGATGGAGGAGATGGAAAATGAAAATAAGGCACTACGAGATCAAATGAAAGAGCAACAGGATAGGGTCAACAAGATACCCGGTGCCCCAAAACTCCTACCAAAGCTGGACGTTGGTCGGTTCGTAGAGCAACCGTATAGTGAAGAAGTTTCACCACACCCCATCCCCAAAACATTCAAGATGCCGCCGTACTTGAGAATATACGATGGAACCGCATACCCTAAAGACCACATAGTCCACTACGTCACAGCGGTAAAAGGCAACGACATCTCAAAAGAGCAGGTGTCATCTGTGCTGCTTAAGAAGTTCGGCGAAACCCTAACTGGGGAGCTCTGACATGGTACTCACAGCTGCCAGCGCGATCCATTATGACGTTCGAAGAAATGGCCGACAAGTTCGTAACCGCCCACGCCGGGGCCAATAAGGCCGAGGCCAGGGTAAGCGACATATTCACCGTAAGGCAGTCGCCTGGCGAGGGACTCAAGGATTTCCTCGCCCGATTCAACAGAGTCAGGATGAGTTTAC
Source organism: Nicotiana undulata (assembly GCA_005239495.1). Classification (NCBI taxonomy): domain Eukaryota; kingdom Viridiplantae; phylum Streptophyta; class Magnoliopsida; order Solanales; family Solanaceae; genus Nicotiana; species Nicotiana undulata. Next base: position 1,882 of record MDKH01023360.1, read on the forward strand.
CAAATGTATCTAAAGGCATGGTCGTAACCGCCTTCCAAAATGGGTCGAACAGAACCGGATCGAGGGCAACCAGAAAGCTGTTAAGCAGGCTCATGAAATACCCTCCAACTACCTGGGAAGAAATCCACAACGCCTATTGTGCCTAGGTCTGAGCAGACGAGGATGACCTTAACGGCCCGACTCAACGGCTAACGTCAGTCCATATAGAGCCTAGGTGAGATCGCCGCAATGACGCCAGGAGGGATCACCCAGGCATGCGCCCCAACCGAGATCGACACCATCCATATGTCAGAACATCAATCCTCCCGCCTCCTCGCCACACGGAAGGGCCGTCAAGGCCAAACGCAGGGACTCTACGGAACGACAAAGGTATGCCCCCACCTTTATCTACTCACAATTTTTGTGTCTCCCCTTCAGAAATAGTGTACGCATTGGAAAAGCTTGGTCCAAAGGTGAAGTGGCCACAAAAGATGAAATATGAACCAACCACTAGAAGGTCGAATGCACTCTGCGAGTTCCACTAGGAGCGAGGCCACAAAATGGAGGAGTGCATAGCCTTACGGCAAGAAGTGGTAAACATGATCAATCAGGGACACCTAAAAGAACTGATGAGCGACCGAGGAAGATCCAACTTCGGCAGAGGACGAGAACAGCACCAAGAACCTCCAAAGCCACCCTTCTCGCTCGCACTATCCAATTATGTGAAGTTCACCACCACGCACAAGCTGAAGCAGTCAATCACGCACGAACAGTATGACGACCTCGAAGACAATATCATCTTCGATAAGTCAGATACCCACGGATTGACATTCCCTCACTTTGATGCTCTTTTTATTACTTTACGAATCCTAGACACTGACATGAGAAGGATAATGGTCGATGATGGCAACGGTGCATGTATTATCCACCCCCGAGTCCTTGCTCAAATGAGACTCGAGGATAAGATAATACCACGTTTCATAAAACTAACAGGGTTTAACAATGCAGTTGAATGAACCACAAGAGAAATAACTCTACCTGTCCTGGCCGGGGGCGTCACGTTGGAAACAATGTTCCACATCATGAACCAGAACACAGCTTATAACGCCATCATAGGGCGACCCTGGATACACGGCTTGAGGGCCATTCCATCCAGTCTTTATCAAGTAATAAAGTTCCCGACTCCATGGGGAATATTTAGCATCAGGGGCGAACATCGCACATCGCAGGAGTGCTACCGCATCACCCAAGATTGTACCTATACCCAACAACTGAAAGGAACAAAGTCGGAAGCATAGTAATTACCAAAGTCGGGGGAAAAACTCGACGATCAGGACGACGTCATCAAAGATCCCGATGTCGTGGAGGCCGTCGGATCAACAGTGGAAGACATCGACCCCGTCCATCTAGACAAAGATTTCAACAACAAGAAGGCCTACATCGGTCACAAACTCTCCGAACCAAGTAAATTTCATGAATTTTTAACTAACAATGCAGATTTATTCGCTTTCTCCCATGCAGACATGCTAGGTATCAAGAAAGATAGCGCCACACATAAATTAAACGTGGACCCACTCTACCCACCAGTACGCCAAATGAGAAATTCAACGCCGCAATAAACGATGCAGTCTGTGAGGAAGTAGAGAAACTATTAGCCAACGGTTCCATTAGAGAATACAAGTACCCCCAGTGGGTCGCCAACGTGGTCATGGTGAAAAAGAAGAATGGGAAATGGCGCATGTGCGTCGACTTCACAGACCTAAACAAAGCATGCCCGAAGGACTCCTTCCCGCTGCCACACATTGACCAACTCATCGATGCAACGACAGTACACGAGTTACTAAGCTTCTTGGATGCATACTCATGATATAACCAGATCCTCATGGAAGAGGAGGACCAGGAGAAAAAAACTTTCATAGCTCACCAAGGGACTTACTGCTATCGAGTCATGCCATTCGGATTAAAGAACGCAAGGGCGAATTACCAAAGGTTGGTCACCAAGATGTTCAAATAACAACTCGGAAAAACGATGGAGGTATACATAGACGATATGCTAGTCAAATCCAAAAGGAAAGGAGATCATATCGGCCATATGAGAGAAGCATTTGACATACTTAGACAATACGGTATGAAACTGAATCCCGAGAAATGCGCCTTCGGCGTGACCTCAGGCAAGTTCCTCGGCTTCTTAGTATCACAAAGAGGATTAGAAGTCAACCCCGACCAGATCAAAGCTATCAAAGGGATACCCGAGCTGTTGACTAGCAAGAAGCGGGTACAAAAACTCACCGACCGCATAGCCGCACTGTCGAGGTTTATCTCACGATCATCAGACAGATGTCACAAATTCTTCAACGTCCTAAAAAGGACAATGGACTCTAGTGGAACTCGGAATGTGTCGAAACCTTGAGAGAGCTGAAAGCATATCTGACCTCGCGCCCACTGCTCGCCAAAGCTGAAACTGGTGAACGCCTCCTAATATACTTTGATGTATAAGAAGTAGCGGTAAGTGCAGTACTCGTTCGCGAGAACAAAGGTACGCAATCACCAATCTATTACATTAGTAAGACTCTGGTCAACACTGAAATGGTACCCGCACCTTGAGAAGCTGTCCCTGGCACTGGTCACGGCATCGCGGAAGCTCAGACCTTACTTTCAATGCCACCTCATATCGGTCGTTACGACCTTCCCCCTTAGAAGTATCCTACATAAACCCGAACTGTCGGGAAGATTGGCCAAATGGGCCATTGAACTAAGCGAGCACGATATCACATATCACCCCCGCGAACGGCGATAAAGTCACAAGTATTAGCAGGCTTCGTCGTCGACTTCAGTGCTAAGATAATGCTTGAAGTCGAACAAGAAGCCTCTAGTGACGAATCTTCTCGACCTGACCTATGGGTCCTACATACTGACGGCGCCTCTAACGCATCGGGATCGCGACTGGACTTGTGCTCAAGGTCCCGACGGGCGATGTAATCCGCCAATCTATACGATGCCCAGATATGACTAACAACGAGGCCGAGTATGAGGCCGTCATTGCAGGACTCAAACTAGCCCTCAAATATGGATCCCGACGAGTCATACTCCCGTGTGATTCACAACTTGTGGTCAACCAAGTAACGAGGACTTATCAGATCAAGGATCCAAGACCAAAAATACCAAACAGAAATCCACAAACTATTGCCGGAGTTTGATGAATGCAAGTTCAACCAAGTACCTCGAGCCCAAAACATCGAAGTAGATGGCCTCACCAAGCTAGCGACGACGACCAAAAACATAAATGAAAGGGACAACGTCGTCACATTGCTCCACTCTTCGTTAGACCAACTTGAGGTACACTCTGTAAACCTATCTTGGGACTGGCGCAATCGTATTATAACTTACTTGCAGGAGGGAACGTTCCCGACAGACAAAAAAGAAGCAAGGAAGCTTCGAATGCAGGCAGCAAGGTACAACATCATTGACAACGACCTGTACAAAAGGACGTTCCGGTCCTTTGGCAAAATGCCTAGGACCTAACCAAACCAGGCGAGTACTCGAAGAAGTACATGAAGGCCATTGCGGTGCCCACACCGAGAATCGAGCACTCGTCAGATGTCTCATACGGGCCGACTACTATTGGCCCGCCATGAAAAAAGAAGCCGCAGACTTCGTAAAAAAAATGCGAACAATGTCAAAAGTACGCCCCCGTGATACACCAAGCAGGCGAACATCTCCATTCAGTCATGTCACCCTTGCCATTCATCAAATGAGGCATGGACATCGCAGGGCCGCTCCCCATCGGGCGAGGTAATGTGTGTTCCCTTCTAGTTTTGACTAACTATTTCTCTAAGTGGGTTGAAGCAGACGCCTTCGCTCAAATACGTGAACAAGAAGTCATCACATTCATATGGAGAAACATAATATGTCGCTTCGTCATCCAGAAGGAAATCAGATGTGATAACAGACCACAATTCACCAGAAGAAAGATCGTCGAGTTCTTCGAGAAATGGCAAATCAAGCGCATACTCTCCACGCCGTACCATCCCGCCGGAAATGGCCAAGATGAATCCTCCAACAAAACTATACTGAACATCATGAAAAAGAAACTAGAGGACGCCAAGGGACTGTGGCCAGAAGTGTTACCAGAAGTGCTATGGGAATATCGCACCACACCAAAAACAAGCACAGGCGAAACTCAATACTCCTTGGTCTACGACACAGACGCAGTCATACCCGTCGAGGTCGGAAAGCCAAGCCTAAGATACTCCAATGTAAGTGGAACAAGCAACAACGAGAGCAAAAGACAAGATCTCGACGACATAGAGGAACGACGGGATATGGTGTACATTAGGATGGTCGCCCAAAAATAAAGAGCAGAACAACACTACAACAAAAAAGCAAAGGTTCGACCACTTAAAGTCGGCGACTACGTTCTCAAAGCTAAAACACAGGTGAGCAAAGGTCCGAAGGAGGGAAGACTAGGAACCAACTGGGACGGACCGTACAAGATCACAACAATGGTCAACAAATGATCATTCCAGCTAGAAACAATGTAAGGGAAACTGCTGCCCAACAACTGGAACATCGCTCATCTCAAAATACTTCAACTTCTAAAAACAGACGCCCTTCAAGTCGTACTCTTTTTCCCTCACTCGGGTTTTATCCCCGTAAGGGTTTTACTGGGGGGGTTTTTAATGAGACGATGAGGGGGGCGCCTCGAAGTTCAAGGTACTTATTCATTGCTCCACCTAGCTCCTACTCCAGCCGGATCAATGAAGGGACTATATAGAGAGAACTTCTCAAATGTATGCAAAGTGTATAACATTCTCCTGTAAAATTCTCCAATGAAATGAATAAACAAAGCAACACGCAACTTTTCTTTGCACAACTCCAAAACCGCTCTCCCTCCACATACATTCGACTTAGCTCGAATATTTACGTTTGACTTCGAATACTTACATTCAATATCGTCCACATCCGACCTCGCTGGAATATTTACGTTCGACTTCGAATACTTACATTCTATTTCAAATCGGCCACGTTCGACCTCGCTCGAATATTTACGTTCGACTTCGAATACTTACATTCGATTTCAAAATCGGCCACATTCGACCTCGCTCGAATATTTATGATTCGACTTCGAATAACTCACATTCGACTTCGAATCGTCCATATTCGACCTCGATCGAATATTTATATTCGACTTTGAATACTTACATTCGATTCGAATCAGCCTCATTCGACCTCGCTTGAATATTTACGTTCGACTTCGAATACTTATAGTCAATTTCGCATCAGCCTCATTCTACCTCGCTCAAATATTTACGTTCGACTTTGAATACTTACATTCGATTTTGAATCGGCCACATTCGACCTCACTCAAATACTCACGTTCGTCTTCGAGTACTTACATTCGATTTCGAATCGGCCATATTCGACCTCGCTCAAATATTTACGATTCGACTTCGAATAACTCATATTCGACTTCGAATCGGCCACATTCGACCTCGCTCGAATATTTATGTTCGACTTCGAATACTTACATTCGACTTCAAAAATCAATCACATTTGACCTTGCTCGAATATTTAGGTCCGACCTCGCTAGAATGTTTTTGTTTGACCCTGCTCGAATTTTCACAACCGACTTCAAATATTCATATTTGACTCCGAATACTTGTATTCGAACCACTTCCAGTCGACTTCAAAATAGTCGCATTCAACATTCGCTCAAATCCTTTACATCCAACTTCACCCGAAGTAGCTACGCTCAACGAGCGGCCAAAGATGGGCCCCGAGCCATCCAACAAGCTACCCGCAAAGAATAACATCGCAACAAAATAAGGCAAGAAACCAGGGAGCAAAGCATGCAACAAAAGACAACCATTATATTAAAAACCAATCGGGTTACAAAACTCGCATTCTTTTACAAACAGGGCCCGAGTACGCCTTCACAAGAGCAAAAACAAAAGAGCACCAAAAAATTCTATTATTAGACACTAAGTTGAATCATCCATTTCAGCATACTCATCATCATACCAGGGATCAGAAGCGGGCCCGTCCACTGCATCATCACCATCATCATCATCAACCCCACCAGGCGAGTCGGGAGCATAACCAAAAGCCTCGCGAGCTGCCCGCGCTTTGCCACAGACGTCGGGAAGTTCCTTCTCGAAAACTTTGCATGTGGTCCTCAATGACCTGAATACGTCCAATTGAGCCTAGGCATGGACCCACATCTCATAGAGCTCCCGCGGTATGTTCGTCCCGATAGAAGACTGAGGAACCGACGGATGGGCCAGCTGCTCCTTTTCAGCCCTCAAAACCACCACCTGCTCATTCAAACTTGCTAGCTCATCTTCTAGACTCCCAACCTACTCCTCCAACCTCTCCACTCTACGCGTCGAAGTCTCTGCTTCACCAGCCCGTTCGAGTCTACAAGCACGCAAGGTCCCCGCCAAGGCTGTTGCCTTCGCTATCGAGGCTGTCCTAACCTGCTCCGCCATCTCCAGCTCAGCTCTTAGAATGGCGACCCTCTCTTGGAGGTCCGAGTTCTCAGCCATCACCCCCCTCCCGATCTCAAGATCATCTTCCTTGGATTTCAATGCCTCATTCAGCTCACTACATCGGCTGATAACCCTCAGTATTTCCTCATCCTTTTCTTTTAGCTCCTCATTCTTCCTCTTAATCTCATCACAAACTCCTCGAAACTGCCCGTCCTCGCAAACACTCCGGACCAGCTTCCAATATTTACGGTGAGTACTCTATTTATGTCCTCGCAAACACTCCTAACGGTTACGCTCGATGTCCAGGATGAGAGTCTGAAAAATAAAAGAAGGAGTCAGCTACGACAGTGATATCAACAAAGCATATGAAGACGTAAATAGAGTACTCACCCGCAAGGCCATCCCCGATATACCAAGGGAAAGATCGGCATACCTTAACGTCTGCAAAGTCCTATTCTCGTCCTCGACACACATAGGAGAGAACAACGGTGACACATGCTCAGTATCAACCAGGAGGTTGAATTCCATAGGTATGACAATGTGACGGTTTGGGCCCTCCGTCCTAATTTCCACGTGGGTTCTCCTTTCAGTAAAAGCCCCCGCCTCGTTGGGTTCGATATCAGAACTCGAGTCGACCTCTCCCGCACCAGGATCATCAGGCTGCTTTGCATCCGATGGAGAAAGATCACCCATCATCTGCGCAAACTCCATATCGCCACAGGTCTCCGACCTGAAAGGCCTCTCCCCAGTGATGTGCTTGGGTGCAACACCCGTCACCTCAGCCGGAACTCCCTCTGACCTCGCCCCGTGAGCCAAAAGCCCTTCCGAACCTTCCACGGCTATGGCTTTGCCCATCTCTATCCTCCGCCTCTTCCGCGGCGATGATTCCTTTTCATGAGAAGGCTCGTCGGTGAACAAGAGAACTTGCTGAGACGGAATATTGCCTGAGACAGCCGTATCTGAGGGAATAGACCCCTTTGTCCGCTGAATCCTGGCTCTCCTCCTCATATGTTCAACTAAAGAAAACTCTCTTGTAATCAAGGCCTCCCTTTGGCGGAAGGCGAGGGAAGGCGTATCCACTTTCTTAGAAGCCCGCCAAACTAACACAAGCACGAGTCAGAAAACACAAAAGAGCTCGACCAAAATAAGATAAATAGGACACTTACGAGGAGGAAGTTTCGGGCCGAAACATTTGTGAAAGGAAGACCAGTCACGGATCCCCACGACGTGAGGAAGAACACGAGCCAACCAATCCTCCATGTCAAGGACGATGGAGGGAGAACGTTTCACGGCTGCGAATAAAGAAGGCGTGAATAAGTCACCAAGGATTAAAAAATGTGGAACGACGGAAGGTGCAAGATAACACTTACGTTGGTAGTTCTATTTTTTAGGAAATCCAGTCGGGTCCGCCACCAACTGATTAGTTCTGACGAAGAAGTACTTACGCCAGAATAAACGACTCGCCTTGTCATCCATCCCAGCCACCAAACCTTTCGTCCCACGATTTCTCAAATGTATCATGGTACCACGAAGGAAAGTCGGTGGGAATAAATGCAGCAGGTGGCGAAGGTCAACTTCTCAGCCAGCCAGCTCCGCATACTTAGTCAACATCAAAAAGATCTTGTAACAGTAAGGGGATAGTTGCGCTGGGCAGACGTTGTAGAAACGACAGAATTCCTCGAATATTTTGGGAAGTGGAAACGTGTAGCCAATGGTGAGAGGATAGACATAAAAGGCACAGAATCCAAGGTGGTGAACCTGAACCGTGTCACCTCCCGCGGTGACGATCTCTATGTAAGAGGGGGTGCGTATTTGGCTCGCAGTTCTGCCAATTCAGCCTCCCCCGTTTCGGAAAGCTCAAGTTTGGGCAGGTCCAAGCCTCATGGGAAAGTCATTCCTAATGAAAGGATTCTTTGGGATCACCTCATCGACTGAAGGGAAGCTATCATCCCCTTCAACCGGAATCCCTTCATCGGTAGGAACAATAGCCACCGACAAGGGAGCGGCATCAGAAGCATCATCATGACTATGGGAAGAAGCTGACATTGTGATTATAGTAGATCAAGCGATGGAGAGAAAAAAGATAAAGATCAAGGAAGTGGTCGCAGAAATCAGGAGTAAAAACCCACAAAAGAGAAGAAGGGGAAGCACAAAAGGTATTGATGGGAAAAGGAATGGTGAAAGTTTCGAATAGGGAAACCTTCATCTATGTATAGGGTTGGCTGGCTTCAAAATCGAGGCCAAAAGCCACTTGCAAGTACAAGAATCAAAGCACCAACAGTGCATGAATTGCATGGGGAAGACGCACAATGATGACGCGCGTGACTGTGACGTTTCCTCATGTCACTTGTGCCGGTTACGGCCTTAGCAGATGTCGACTATCCGACTGCGACCAAATTTCCTCCATAACGGACATAGAATTATCCACTCACCAAGGACGAGGTATCCACGATCTTGATAAGCAGAGGGACTAACTGTATTGGTCAAAATTTGGATCATGTTATGTGACAACAACGGTCGAGATCGAAGTACGGCTCGCCTAACGGATAGAAGTCTGTGGTCCCAGTTCGAGTGAAGTCGAGCAAAAAACCTTAGCGATGGTAGCCCAGCTCTGACTTAAAGATGGGGAATATTCTAACCTCCTTTGTACTTTTTAGGGTTCCTCTAAAGCTGCCCCTTATATATATAGAACAATAGGGGAAGAAAGAGGGGGATCGGAACATCTCAGAAAGAACATCTTGTATTACTGACTATTGGAAGAATATACACTTCTTGTCTTATCTATTGATTCCAAAAGCTAAGAATCACCTTTCTATTTTCAAGATCCAAGAACTCAGAAGCTCTCTTACATTGTCTTTCATTTACTCAACCGACAAACAAGATTGCTGACACTCAATACGTGGTATTTGGGCGTGTAATCTTCCGTTATTACACCTATTGCCATTGCATGCCTTTATTTCGTATTTTTGTTCGTATATTCATTACCAATAATTGTTAGTTTCCCATTTGACATTTGTTACTGCATTTCTGCCCTGCTCAATAGTCCGCACTTTCATTGATCTAATAGTTATTAAGTCAAACTAGGATTAACCCGACATTTAAGCTTGACAAACCTTATATCAAGTGTATTATCATATTTTTGGTAAAACAATCACAACAACTTAGTGAATTTTCACAAGTACGGTCTGAAAAAGAAATGATTGGGATTAGTAGGATAATATTTGATCTAAGATGTTTTTGTGAGAATGATAGGGATTAGTAGTATCAATAAAACACAAATCAACGATAGCGAACGCCTGATGAGTTGATATCCCTTCTCTATGATGTACAAATAACACCTCTAAATTGGACAAGAGTGATGTTATAGATCACCAAATAAAGTAACGTGTGGAATTCTGGCTAATCCAAATTTAGAAACTGCAGTGTGCAAAGAAATGGTTAACACCATAATTTACTTAATTGCCAAAATCATGAGCATTCCCTTGAATGCAAATTAAAACCCCATTTTCTCATACTAAGATAATGTTACTCTATTAACAGTCCTAAAAAGTGAAGAAAAATAATTGTTATTCACTTTTTTATTATTTACTGAACTTCAGAATTTAAAGTTCTGAAAAAGGCATTCTCATCCGGGCCCAAGACTTACCCTTCCAATTTTAAACTGTTGGTGCCAATTTCAATTACCCTTTTTTACAACTTCAACCAAATATTATCAAACTGCAAAGTCCAATAGATTATCAAAATACTCCATAAAAAGAAATAGAAAACAATGCCCCACCTTTAATCCACAACCCTTACATTTGTTACAATTGTGGGCCAAATTCTACAATTTGTGTATTTGTTTGCTAGCTTTATTTAGAATGGCCAGCAAAGAGGTTGATCTTTATATGTAGTAAAACAAAAAAGAGGAATATCCAATCATGGTCTATACAACTCATGCTCGTGACATGATTAATTGTATTTGAGCCCTACTCACATGCTATATTTTGCAACTTCGTCCCCCATGATAAAGAAAAAAGACATTAAAATGTTGTGATGATAATAATTAGCCGTCCAAACCTTATTAATTATCTGTCTTGTCATAAGCTAATGTCACAAATTGGAAAAAAGTTTTCGACTATGCTTGTCCAAACCGACCCATTTGTCAATGTTGCACAGAAAATGTTGTGGAGTAATCACTGTGACAAAGCTTCCATATTTTAATGTCAATACTAGAGAAGTGGCCTCTTAGCTATTATTGATTTGTTTATTGAGTGACGGAGAAAGCCGATGTTTTTACCCATAAAATGATACAGTTGAATTTATATGTGGTTTCTAGACATTCAAACTAATTTGATCCTGAAATAACACAATAATTAAAGAAATTTATAATACTTAGCCTTGAAATATAAATGAAATAGCAGAGATGACAGTTCCGGGAACAGGGTTTCCAAGTACAACAATGATGAGATCAAAGAACAAGAAAGTAAAATTGTATTAAGCTTTGTATAGAATGTAGTGTAAGTTTAGCCAGAAAATTTCGTTTCCTTTACATTGATTACTGAGCTCACTATTTATAGCTATGTCTAGGGAATGAGGTCCTAGGATCGTGTCCTCCTTTAATATCAATTATGAGGGTCATTAATGAAGATGTAACTGTGAACATAAATGCTAACGGATCGTCGCTCTTAATGCTGCAGATATTCCCTAGTAAATGCTATCGGGCGCAGAGTATTTAATACACCTTTATGAACGTTATCCTTCCCGGTGACAAGCAGAACGACTGCATCGGCCATACCCATCTTGGGTTCCACGTGTTCTCCTCTTATACAACCACGTGCCATATCATATTTTACCTTATACAGATAGTCCCCCTGCTTTCTGGTACATAACTTTGTGTTACCGGAAAGTTGGTAGAAATACCTTTTTGGCGGGAATCACTATAACTCCCTTTGAAGGTTTCTGAAAGTTGATTAGACGCACACAACGTCGTCGCATGATTCAGCATAAGTTTTGCCCATTTGAGGTAATCATGGGCATGAATTTAGCCGCCAAAACATTACTTATATGTATCATTCTTTTCCTTTGCGTTTCACAATTTCTTGAGTTTCTGATTTGCATCCTTATTTTCCATCCTTTCTCTAATTCTCTCCAAACACAAAATCTTTTCCTTCTTCTTTTCAGTGGCTTCTTCCTCTAAGCGTGCTGGTTCTATAAAGAACAAGAACAAATCGAGGACTCTATTTCTCCAACGGTGGGTTCCATCATCCCAAGGAGACTTAGTACTTCGAAGGATTTTGAGGAGAAATTCCCTACTGCTAACCCTTGTACATGGGCCGTTAGTAGGTACCCTTATTTCATTCGTCCTTCCAGTATTCCTGCTGTGAAAGAGGATTGCCGCTACCATGAGTTGGATATCATTGCTCCTGATTTATCGGAGCGAGTGACTCTTCCCAATGAAAGTTTTACATAATTTTTCACGTATCCCTTTACTTTGGGTGTGTTTTGTCTGAGCGAAGAGCTTGATTCCGTGATTTCGGGTTTTGCCTTCGCTACCAGGTGTGTTGGCACATGTAAGTCCTTTAGTGTGGAGGACGATCGCCTGCCTTCGACGTTTGTGCCAAGAAATTGGAGAGGAGCTAACCTTAGTTCGTATGATGAATCTCTATTCCCCCAAAATCTTCTGCGGGGGAATGATAAACCTTTGCAAGCGTGGCCACCATGCTTTGCTGTCTAGCATGGATGGTGACATCGGCCATGGGTGGATGGAACGGTTCGTTGCAGTTTCCACGAACGACATCATTTCGACAATGGCTGCATCCTTTCTGGTTGCTTAGAACCGCACTCGTAAGTTCTTTGTATAGTATTCCTTTCTACTAGATATTCTTTTATGGACGTATCATCTCTTCACCCTTCACATGTTTCAGCAACTCGATGGATCCCATCGGTGGTAGAAGGTTTGGACCGGTGGGTTCAGAAGATCTTGGATGTCACAATGCCCGAAGCTCGTTTATGGAAAGAACTAGCCCTGAAATACGGGTGGAAGGCCAAAAATCAAGGTAATTTTAACTTACCTTACGTTGATTTTTTGTATATGAAGAACTTGGTTGAACCATTCTGACTTGTTCACGAAATTAGGTCTACATGCAGGCTCCGTTGTTGTTCCCGAGGAGGATGTTTGGTTGATCCTACTGATGCAGCGAGGCTGCTTCAGGAAGCACTTACTCGAACAGGCATCTACGAGCCTGTTTCGGGCACAAACACTTTTGGACGGAGTCCTCGGACGGAGAGTAAGCAACCAAAGAGAAAACTTTCCTCTGTTCCTGGGGAAAAGAATAGGAGGGCAAAGACTGATGCCCCAAAGTCATCCCCGACGGCGATGGCAACTGGTCCTTTTGGGCTGGTCATAGACACTATGATGATTGATGATGATGAAAAAGCTAGTAATGAGGGAGATTCTTTACATAGAAGGTGACGATCTTCATCATCTCAACAGGATGCTCGACCTGTTGAGATGGTTACACCAACTGAAGACGGTGTCTCAGCACTTCGGGGAGAATCTGATTTGGTAGAAAATGCCAACTTCCATTTTCGGGCCCCAATTGTTGTAACCGGTGCTGCGGGGCTGAGTACCGAGCCCTTTCCATCTTTGGTTGGCGAGCATCCAACAACAAGCAATGCATTTGTTGTAGCCGCCTCTCTCTCTTTAGCTCCATCAGCTTCATCTCCACCTTCACCAACACCAACAACTACTATATCACTTCCATCTTCATCTGCCCTTCCACCAGCAGTTGCTATATCACCTCCATCTTCCGCACCTGACCATGAAAAAGGTGTTCCTCTTCCACAATCCCCAGTTCATGGGAATTTGGGGCAAGATTATGCTGCCCTTTTTGAAGATCCACAAAGGAGGAGGAACATTACTCATTCGGTCTTTACCGGGTGAAACTTTTTATCCCTGCCGGTGGAGCTTGCTAACTACCTGGGAAAAGACTCAGTCACTCTCAGGAGAGTGCTTGTTGAACAACGCCATGCATAATGCCGCAGCGGTACATTCATTTCTTCTTTTGTCACTTCTTCTACTTATGTATGAATGTATTCTAAGTTTTACCTCTTCTTGTTTTATAGGCCAACTTTCTTGCTTCTGAGGGCTTTCAAAGGTTGATTCGTGAGAAGGAAGAAATTACTTTTGAACAGAATTAACTTTTGGTGGAACGGGACCAAACTGTTCTCCGCCTCTCGGAACTGGAAAATAGAGCTACTGAGACCGTTGTTTTGGAGGCTCATTTGCAGTAGAGCGAGCAAGAAGTGGTAACCCTTATCCAAGAGATTGGCCTCCTGAGGATTAGATTTGATGAAGCCAAGGCCAAATGGGCTGAAGTCCAGGACTCCATTCTTGCTGCAATCGATCGTGAGGCTGTCTCCGTTGAAAGAGTGATTAACTTGGAGGCAACCTTCAACTCCAAAAGGGAAGATCTTGTTGTCGTGGGGGAGAAACACGCCTACCTAGAAGAGAAGTACAGGAAAACTATCGAGCATAATAGGCTCTTTAGTTCAACTGTCCGCGACCTCGACGTCAGCCTTAAATCTGCTAGGTCCGCCCGGGAAAGCCTTTATGCCGAGGTTACCCAACTCAAGAAGAACATAAGCACCGAATGACTTCCCTCATTTTAAAAAAACTTATTCCATGTACAACATGAGGATAAAAACCTTGGAAGAGGCCAAAGCTGGTATCACTGACGTTGATGCCAAAATTGCTAAGGCCCTAAAGCTTGAGTTGGCTGCTAAGAATAGAATCCCGGCGCAGTCTCATGCTTCTGGCTCTTTAGTTCAACTGTCCGCGACCTCGACGTCAGCCTTAAATCTGCTAGGTCCGCCCAGGAAAGCCTTTCTGCCGAGGTTACCCAACTCAAGAAGAACTTAAGCAACGAGTGACTTCCGTCATTTAAAAAAAACTTATTCCATGTACAACATGAGGAGAAAAACCTTGGAAGAGGCCAAAGCTGGTATCACTGACGTTGATGCCAAAATTGCTAAGGCCCTAAAGCTTGACTTGGCTGCTAAGAATAGAATCCCGGCGCAGTCTCATGCTTCTGGCTCTTTAGTTCAACTGTCCGCGACCTCGACGTCAGCCTTAAATCTGCTAGGTCCGCCCAGGAAAGCCTTTCTGCCGAGGTTACCCAACTCAAGAAGAACTTAAGCAACGAGTGACTTCCGTCATTTAAAAAAAACTTATTCCATGTACAACATGAGGAGAAAAACCTTGGAAGAGGCCAAAGCTGGTATCACTGACGTTGATGCCAAAATTGCTAAGGCCCTAAAGCTTGACTTGGCTGCTAAGAATAGAATCCCGGCGCAGTCTCATGCTCCTGGTTCTTCTGGTTCCGATTCCGAGTTTTCGGAAATTGAAGAGGGATCAGAAGGCGACGATGCTAAAGACCAAATGTAACGACCCAGTCCGTCGTTACGCAATATACGCATCTATTCCTTTATTTCTGTCTTGTAGTAGCTCGGTTAGACTGTTCATGGAGTATTGGGGTTGGTTGGTTCGGGTTCGGAGTGAAAATAGAGTGGATTGAGACACTTAGTCTCTAACAAGAGCTTTAGAGTTGGAAAAGTCAACCCGGAGTTGATTTATTGGTAAACGAACTCGGAATGCGGATTTTGTGGGTTGGATAGCTTCGTTAGGTGAATTGGGACTTAGGAGTGTGTTCAGAATATTTTTAGGATGCCCGGTGTAGAATTAGGCTTGAATTGGCGAAGTTAGTATTTTGGCGAATTCCGGTTAATAGGCGAGATTTTGATCCGAGGGTCGGAATGGGATTCCGAGAGTTGCTGCAGCTTCGTTAGGCCATTTTGGACTTGCTCGCAAAATTTCAGGTCATTTGGAGATGGTTTGGTTGAGGTTTTTTATCAAATGCGTGTTTCGGAAATTTTGGGAATCATAGGCTTGAATTGGATGAGAATTTATGGTT
>ML241685.1:8206-24073 GCA_005239495.1 Nicotiana undulata
TCTCTCATTTCTCAATCTCATATTCTCTCATTCAAGTTAAACCATGCCCCGTGATTCTAGAGTGCGCTCATATGTTTGGGAACACTTTGAGGTGGTAGAAGAAAATGAAAAAGTTTACAAAGTAAAGTGCAGGAAATGTGGTATAATCATAAATCTTCGTCCAAAGTGGACGGGCACAGGCTGTTTAAGGAGGCATATGAAGATTTGTCTTGAGCGTTCACCAGAAATTCGTTTGATTTGAGACAATTTGTGTTATTTTAATATTATTAGACGTATTATGCATTTATGATTAATATTTTAGTTTGTTATTTTAATATTATTAGACGTATAACCGCAAGTTTGAACTTTAATTTTAAGTATTAAATGTAAACTTTAGTTTGCAAGTTTGAAGTTTTGAACTTGCAAATTATAAGTAAATTCTTAATGATATATTCAAATATAAGAATTTTAAAGTCTTTGCATCCTTTATTAAAAAACTATTTTTATAAGTTTGTTTTTTTGTTTATTTTACGATAGTTATAACAAATACAAAAAAAAAAAAAAATTAATTTACTGTTAACCCGGCCCGACCCGGTTTACCCGTAACCCTTACGATTTAATTTTTATTCGGATGAACCCGAACCTATTAAGCCCCAACCCGTAACTGGCCCGTTTCGTAACCTGTGCGGGCGACCAGAAAACTATTGAGCAGGCTCATGAAATACCCCCACCACTTGGGAAGAAATACACAACGCTTATTGTGCTGAGGTGAGAGAGGACGAGGACGGCCTTAACGTACCAACCCAGTGGTTGACATCGGTCCAGATGGAGTCGAGAAAAGATTGCAAAAATGATAACAGAAGGTATCATGCAAGTGCGCGTCTTAATCGCGAAAGACACTAGCCATACGTTAAAACAGACGTCATACCACCTCCCTCCCCCTCCCGCCATGGCGACGATCCATCCAGGCCGTAGACAAGGACTCACATAAACGAGAGAGGTATGCCTCCATTACTATCCGCTCACAATTTTTGTGTTTCTCCTTCAGAGATAGTCTATGCCCTAGAGAAGCTTGGCCCAAAGGTGAAATGGCCGCAAGAGATGAAGTCCGACCCAAACACCAGAAAGTCGAATGCCCTCTGTGACTTCCATCAAGATCAAGGTCATAAGACCAAGGACTGCATCGCCTTGAGGCAAGAGGTAGTGAACATGCTCCTCCAAGGGAATTTGAGAGAGCTGATGAGCGACCGAGGAAGAGCGAACTTTGCTCGAGGGCGAGAATAGTATCAAGGCCCCCCGAAGCAGCCCTCCCTAACCCGCACCATCTAGATGATCATCGGCGGAGGTGACGACCTAACGGTCAACAATGTGAAATTCACAACCACCCACAAGTTGAAGTGGTCGATCACCCATGAACGGTATGACGACCTCGAAGAAAGTATCATCTTCGACGAGTCGGATACCCACGATTTGACCTTTTCTCACTATGATGCTCTTGTTATTACTTTGCGCATTTCAGACACAGATGTAACACGGATTATGGTAGATGACGAAAGAGACGCGCGCATTATCCACCCTCGAGTTTTCACACAAATGAGGCTCGAAGATAGAATAGTGAGACACTGCATCACACTAACATTTTTAACAATGCAGTTGAGCAGACTTCCAGAGAAATCACACTACATGTTCCGGACGGTGGTGTCACCCTGGAGACTACGTTCCATATCATGGATCAAGACACAACGCACGCACAACGCCATTATAAGACGTCATTGGATCTCTCAGGGCCGTCTCATCCAACTTATATCAGGTCGTCAAGTTTCCCACCCCGTGAGAAATATTCAGCATCCGTGGCGAGCAGCGCACAACCCAAGAATGCTATCGCATCGCCCAAGACTAGGGGTGTCAAACGGGCCGGGTTGACCCGTTTCCGGACCGGCACAGACCGGTTGACACCGAAACCGGACCGGCCCTGTACGAAGGGGGCCGGGTGGGCTGGGTAGGAGGGGTAGAGGGGGTTGGGTCGTTCATCTTGTTGGTACCAGTTAACTGGACCGGTCAAAGTGAACAGTTCACTTACCGGTTAAACCGGCCCGGCCCAGACCGGTTATAACGGAAACTTTTTTTTTGTTTTTTAAATATGTGGGGCCCACTGGACCGTTGGCAATGGTCACCTGCCAAGGGAGTCGTTGCCCAACGACTGATTTGCACAAATGGCCCTTTTTGGGCTTTTTTTTAAATAAAAAAATTAACATATTTTTAAATTACAAATTTAACCTTTTGTAAAACTATAAATACACCCCCCCCCCCCTTATTTATTTCTTCACTCATCTCTCATTTCTCAATATCATATTCTCTCATTCAAGTTAAATCATGCCCCGTGATTCTAGAGTGCGCTCATATGTTTGAGAACACTTTGAGGTGGTAGAAGAAAGTGAAAGGTTTACAAAGTAAAGTGCAGGAATTGTGGTATAATCATAAATCTTCGTCCAAAGTGGACGGGCACAGGCTGTTTAAGGAGGCATATGAAGATTTGTCTTGAGCGTCCACCAGAAATTCGTTTGATTTGAGATAATTTGTGTTATTTTAATATTATTAGACGTATTATGCATTTATGATTAATGTTTTAGTTTGTTATTTTAATATTATTAGACATATAAGTGCAAGTTTGAACTTTAATTTTATGTATTAAATGTAAACTTTAGTTTGCAAGTTTGAAGTTTTGAACTTGCAAATTATAAGTAAATTCTTAATGATATATTCAAATATAAGAATTTTAAAGTCTTTGCATCCTTTATTCAAACACTATTTTTATAAGTTATTTTTTTTGTTTATTTTACGATAGTTATAACAAATACAAAAAAAAAATTAAAAATTAATTTACTGTTAACCCGACCCGACCCGGCCCGATCTGGTTTACCCGTAACCCTTACGGTTTAATTTTTATCCGGATGAACCCGAACCCGTTAAGCCCCAACCCGTAACTGGCCCGTTTCATAACCCGTGCGGTTCACATTTTTCCCCACTCAGCCCTGCCCAGCCCGGTTAACACCTTTACCCAAGACTACACGTACACCCAATAGTTGAAAGGAAAAGGCGTAGAAGCATGGCAATTAATGAGGTCGAGGTTGGATGATGACGAAGGGAAAGATGTCATCAAGGACCCCGAAGTTGTGGAGGCTACGGGATTGACTGTGGAAGACCTCGACCCCGTTCAACTCGATAAGAGCGACCACAACAAAAAGACTTATATCGGCCACAAACTCCAAGAACCATGTAAATTCCATCAATTTTTAACTAACAATGCAGAATTGTTTTCCTTCTCTCATGCAGATATGCAGGCATCCCGAAGGAAATAGCAACACACAAGTTGAACGTCGACCTACTCTACCCCCCGGTGCGACAAGTTAGAAGAAAATTCAACGCCGCAATAAATGATGTCGTCCGCGGAGAGGTGGAAAAGTTACTTGAAAATGGCTCTATCAGGGAGTCAAAATACCCTCAATGGGTCGCCAACATGACCATGGTAAAAAAGAAAAATGGCAAATGGCGAATGTGCGCAGACTTCACATATCTGAATAAGGCATGCCCGAAAGACTCATTCCCACTGCCTCACATTGACCAGCTCATCGACGTAACAGCAGAGCACGAGCTGCTAAGTTTCATGGACGCCTACTCGGGTTACACCCAGATCCTCATGGAGGAGGAAGACCAGGAAAAAACCACTTTTATCACCCACCAAGGGACATACTGCTACAGAGTTATGTCGTTCGGATTGAAAAATGCAGGGGTGACATATCAGAGGCTAGTAACTAAAATGTTCGAAGAGGAGCTCGGCAAAACCATGGAAGTATATGTTGACGACATGTTGGTCAAGTTGAAAAGGATAGAAGACCACATCGACCATTTGAGGGAAGCCTTCAACATACTCGGGTGGTACGACATGAAATTGAACCCCAAAAATGTGCCTTTGGCGTAACTTAAGGGAAATTCCTCGGCTTTTTGGTGTCACATAGAGGCATCGAGGTTAACCCCGACCAAATCAAGGTTATAGAAGGAATAACAGAAAACTTGCCCAGCAAAAAGTAGGTGCACAAGATGACCGGTCGTATAGTCGCCCTATCGAGGTTCATCTCACGATCCTCTGATAGACGCCACAAGTTCTTCGGCGTGCTCAAAAAGGACAAAGGACTCTAATAGAATTTTGAGTGCATCGACGCCCTGAGAGAACTAAAGACGTACTTATCTTCGCCCCCACTGCTTGCTAAGGCAGAACCCGTAGAGCGCCTCGTAATCTACCTGGTCGTGTCCGACGTTGCAGTACGCGATGTCCTGATCCGAGAAATAAAGGTACGCAATCTCCAATCTACTAGATTAGCAAGAACCTTGGTCGACGCTAAAACGAGGAACACCTACCAACAAAAAGCTAGCCTTGGCTTTAGTCATAGCTTCACGAAAGCTTAGACCTTATTTCCAGTGCCACCCCATCTTGGTGGTCACAACCTTTCCTCTAAGGAGTATCCTACAATAACCCGAGTTGTCGGGTAGGTTGGAAAATGGGGCATCGAATTGAGAGAGTACGATATAACCTATCAGCTGCGAACAACTATAAAGTCGCAAGTACTTACCAACTTCGTTGCCGACTTCAACGCTAAAATAATGACCGAGATCGAAAGGGAAGCCACTAGTACTTCCCCCAACACACGCGAACTATGGATTCTGTACACCGATGGCGCCTCCAACGTGTTAGGATCTGGGCTGGGACTCGTACTCGAGGTCCCGACAGGCGATATAATTCGCCAGTCCATACAGTGTCCCGATATGACTAATAATGAGGCCGAGTATGAGGCCGTGATTGCAGGATTAAAACTGGCCCTCAAGTACGGAGCACGACGGGTAGTCCTTCAATGTGACTCACAACTCATCGTCAATCAAGTCACAAGAACTTTCCAAAGCAAGGAACAAAGGCTATAAAAATATCAGACCGAGATGTGCAAGTTGCTGCCCGGGTTCGACGAATGCCAGTTGACCAGATGCATCGAGCGCAGAACGCCGAGGCAGATGGCCTTGCCAAATTGGCGGAAGCTACCAAAAGCATAAACGGAAAAGAGAATGTGGTCACACTCAACCATCGACCAAATTCAGGTACACACTATTAACCTAACTTGGGACTGGCGCAATCGTATTGTCGCCTACCTGCAGGACGGCGTGCTTCCAAACGACAAAAAAGAAGGCAAAAAGCTTCGAATGCAAGCACCCAGGTATAGCATAAGCAACAACGACCTGTACAAGAGGACGTATAGCGGCCCTCTAGCAAAATGTCTAGGACCAAACCAGACACGACGTGTCCAAGAAGAGGTCCACGAGGGTCACTGCGAGGCTCACACCGGCAATCGAGCCCTAGTCAGATGTCTCATACAAGCAGGCTACTACTTGCCCACAATTAAAAAGGAAGCAATTGATTTTGTTAAAAAATGTGAACCATGCCAAAAGTACGCCCCATGATCCACCAAGGGGGCGAGCACCTCCACTCAGTCACGTCGTCCTGACCCTTCATCAAATGGGGAATGGATATCTGGTTGTTGTAATTGCAAATGACATTGAAAGCATAGACCGAAAGAATAAAATTACAAGTAATTTCTATAAACTATTAATTAATCGGAAGTGTGCGTAGCGCTTACTTTGGGTCCAATGTTTGATTCTCAATAGAGATTTAATAAAAGGTAAAGGGACTTATCGTGCGAGAAATAAGTTTTTATAGTATTACATTAAAACAGATCTTAGATAAAGCGATATGGCAGTAAGAAGTCATATAACTCATCTTAATTTGCTTGGAATTAAGGTGTAATAATTGTTGTTAAGAAGTGAAAATAATTAATTCCTTATATATTATCCAGCCCCTATATAGAATAGTCCTACAGCGTTTACTCAAATTTTAAGCATTGAGGAACATTAATATTGGACAGTGACTGCTAATAAAGCAACATGCTTAGCAAACAGATATAAAAGACATAAATTTAATTAACTCATGTCTTTGATTCAATTACTCGATTTGGATGACTAAACCATATTAATTTGCTCCAATTTTCACGGTTTCTTCTCTGGCAGGTCGACATGATCAATGCGAGTTTCCAACACAGTCTGTCTCCTCTTTGACTCTTCATAACTTAGAATGTAACGGCTGGCGTAAAAATGGAAGTATATGAAGTTCAGTACTCCCAATCCAGCAATAAGAATGTAAAAACGTTCTAGCTTGTTTTGGTTAAGGTCATGACCTCCCAACCATGGCTTTCCGCCGTGTAGTCCACTTAACAACTCGACCATATTGACAATGAGAGTGTTGAGGTAGCTGGCAATGCTTAGGCTCAAGAAAAAAATTGCTCCAGCTACACTTCTCATTGTCTCTGGTACCTGGTTATTCAAGAATTCCATGACTGAGACCGCGGCAAATGCTTCTGTCAACCCTGATAGTATGAATTGAGGCAAAAAGAATGCAACACCTAGTGGAGAGATGAATGTGCCTTCTTTCAAGGCCAAGTCTCGGCGCCTTGTTTCTACAAATGCAGCTACTGCTAAGCAAAGAATTGACATGAATATGCCTATTTTGACTCTTATTTGGAGTGACAATCTAGCTTCCTTCTTAGAGATTTTCGATGCATTGGGAACGTATACACACTCGTATATGAAGATCCATATAGCCAGGGCAATCATAGATGCTAGTCCCATCCACCCGGGAGGAATATTAAAATTCCCAACTCTTGTATCGGATTGAATTACTTGAAGAACCCCGAACGTATTCATCTGTTCCATAGTGATGAAACAGGTGATTCCAGCTACCCAAACAGGTAAAATTCCCACAACACATTTCAGCCTTTCGACCTGTTCAACATTGCAGAGTCTCCAGCTATCTTTAGCAACTCCATCAGCATTCAATTCACTGATCGGATCCACAATCACAGCGGCCTTATCTAAGCACTTGAATCTATCTGTATGCCTAAGTACTGATATCTGGTTTTCCGCAGTTTCCTTAGGGACAGGTTCATATAGCGAATTCCCTGATGGTACAATGCGAACATGTCTCTTTCTGCATGCTGCATTTATCACCTTTGCCATATCGATAAAAACACATCCTTGAGGCTTCAAACGAATGTAAGTGTTGCGACCAATCAAGAAAATCATAATGGAAAGAGCTAAACAGCAAGTTGGGATTAGGAAGCCAATAAACCAGCTGATATTTGTCTGGATATAGATAACAACTGTGAGAGCAATGATAAGGGCAACGGTGAATGAAAAGTACCACCAATTGAAGAAACTTTTCAGCTGAGACCTTCCCTTCTCTGTATTAGTGTCGAATTGATCAGCCCCAAAAGCGATGTTACAAGCTCGGATACCTCCTGAACCTATAGCCATAAATCCAAGACCTGCAAAAAGGAATGCAAGCTGCCATTTGTGTGGATCGGAACAAGTTGCAAGGCCCTGACAATTAGGTGGCCTGAGTTCATCTACTCCAGCGGTTAGAGTCACCATTCCCATCCCCTGCCAAAAGAACAAGAATGGGGACTTTCAACCAGTTGTTACTAATGCCAAGAGCGGATCCAGGATTTAAACTTAATGGGTACAACTTTGTACTGAATTTCGTTAAACTGTCAAAGTTATGGGTTCAATCTAATATTTGTTAACATTTTAGTAGATTTTTATATGTATATATGTACTCCGTATCAAGAGTTGTAGATTCAGAAGAATCCGTAGCCAAAAGGCTAGGACCACATACCTTGCTACGAGACTCTCACATACACATGGAGATTTTAGCCCTTATTCATATAGCAATTTAAAACTAAAATTTGCGCAAAAGGGAAAACATGAAAGAAAAAGAATCTACCAATAATAAGGTGTTAGAATACTTTTAATGGTGTTAGAATTTTCGGGGAAAACCCATGCAGGCTGGGCCTAAAGCGGCCATATGTTCATATAGCAATTTAAACCAAAACTGAGCAAATTTTTTTAATACCAGGAAAGAAGCAAGAGAACCAAAGAGGAGTGTGAGGAATCTGCCAAGGTGCGCATCAGCCAAGAAAGCACCGGCTAAAGGTGTAATGTTGGAGCAGCCAGACCATATGCTGACCACGTTCACCAAAAATACTCCCCCCATATTGTATTTGGTCCGCAAATATGTGGTCATGTTGGATATCAAACTCACGGACGCCAGTTTCTCAAACGATTCATTCCCTTCAGAAACAATCACACACACAAAGAGATCAACATGGTCTTTACATATTTATAGTTTTTGTTACGTACGAACAATTTGATGTTTTTATTGTCTTTACCAAGAATGAATGCGATGGCTGTCCATCCTCCCTTTTTTCTTGTGGAACGAGGAACGGTTGGAGCAATGTTTGATTCTTCAGGGGAAGAATATTGGCTTGCATTGATGATCTCTTCAGCCATTTCTCCTCTCTAGGCTACTGGTCTCTTATTCGCAAATGGCAAATAGTCAAGATCTTGCTTCTAATTCCATGATGTGGTGAATAACTTGAAAAAGTGTTTGTAGAGACAAAGGAGAAAAGGTAACCGATACTCTCAACATTCAATAAGAAGAAAGAGAGAGAGAGAGAGAGAGGGAGGAACAAATTAGACTGATGGCTTACATTCACCTGCCGAATTTTGTGGTAAAATGCACATTTATTCTTTAAATTAATTTTTTGTTTTTTTCTCTCCCAATCTGCCATTTGATTTCAACTCAACCAAGCTATGAGCCAACTGGTTCCAAATTCTAAGAATTTTTTTTATGACAAGTTGACATAGCAGAGAATTAGTTTAGCTATATTGAATTATCTTGAACTTTTTATAAGTCGACTTCAACTAGTTTAGAATTGATATATGTAGTTACTTGTAATAGATTGCCACGTGCTTTACATCTTTTTAATAAAAGATCTAACATGTAGTTCAATAGTAGCAAGCCAAGCTTGGGTCTTCCGGCAAAAATTTGAAGATCAGTAGAACCAAGGCATGTAATACGCAGGAAACAACAACTAATGATCATGAAGTTGCATAGCTCACTTCTCTCTGGAATAAATTTTAGAAAATTGGAAACGAGGTACGTACTTACCGCATAAATTTGTTTATACATAAACAAGACAAAGTGATGTTTTATACTTTAATATCACACAAGAGGGGCGATTTCTGTGGTATCCAATTTACCGCGGGCACAAATTATAGAAGGACTTGATTCTTCAATGTGTTCCTTATACTATTGTTGCAGAATAATAAATGCAGAACGTAAAGAACACAAGTATTTTTACGTGGAAAACACCTAGCTCAAAAGGTGAAAAAATTACGACTACCTAGTTGGATTTTTCCCATCACTTCATTAAATCATTGAGACAAAAACATCATTTACAAAACTCTTTGTAAACCTAAGGATTACCTCTAACCCTTTATGGCAACCAGCCTCATACTGTTGCGACAATTTCAAGTTAACTCTATCTTGAATACTACACTCAAAGTACCTAGTACAATTGCTTCTAGATAAAAGTGAAAGGTACAACTCAAAAGCTCTACTGCAATGAAACTAGAATAAAAGACAGACACTTGGAACTGGTTCTTCTATCTAGTTCATGTAGCTTCAGGTTCACACACTTGAATCACACAGGAATTACTTGCAAAATGTCATGTTATTTTGCTCTCACCTCACGTTTAATTATAGCGTTTGTGCGTTCATGTAAAATGAGAACATCCAGAAATATATAGAGTTAGTAGAATAGGAAAAAACAAGAAGTCTAATGTTTTACTCTTCCTTGGTGGAAGAGTTCTGATTATCTTCAACTTCTAACTCCTCCCTTATCAAGGATAGAGTTCTCTTCGACTACGGAGCCCTTCTCCTTATCACTTATGCAAAACCTTTCGTTCAGAAGATATCATATATAACCACTTGAGCTTATCTCCTTCACGTGCATGCCTTGTGCTCGAATCTGCCCATGTCTGTGTACTCTGTGTATGGACCTGGTTTATGTTTGAGTTTCTTTGTCAATCATCAGAACAAACTTCACTTAGGCCAACAAATTCCTCTTTTTTTACTCTCTATGCTTTTCATAAGCATATGCCATATTTCAACTCAGCTCAACATCAAGATAATGTTAGAACATTTTTCATTTTAAAGTCACAAATCATCAAGGACCGGGTTCATTAGGTTATAAACATCACAGTCCAAAGTAAAAAGCTCAACTTATCTTCGCCCGCTTGGCATCATCGAAAAGTTGCATAATTATGTTATATAACTAGATTTTAATAGGTATCACTCATGGCCCCTAGGACTACTTCAATGCAATCATGGAGTCAAATAAGGACGTCAATGGATATTTAAAAACCGACTAAATTGACCGAACCGTAACCCCACCGAACCGATTTTTAGGTTTCTTTTAATAAAACCGTTGGTTTTTATATAAATCTACAAGCTTATCGATAATTAGGATAGGTTTTTATTTTATGAAAATAAATCAAAAACATATTGAACCGTAACGAATAAATTTACGTATGAAAAACATATTCATATATTAAGTTATAAATAATAAAGTACTAAATTTTTCCTTAGGTCATGAAATTATGAAAATTGTTACAAGCCGATAAGTAATTAAGATCAAAATCCTAATTTTCAAACCTATTATGCCACTCCACCGAAACTAAATTATTTTCATCATATTCACTAGCAAAACACAATGTATTCTAACGATTATGAGTAGCAAACTACAATGTATTGAATATATTTCTTTTTGTATGATTTAGATTTATCTTTGAGTATTTAATCTTCTATAGACGTTATTTTTTAGTCCAGGCTTGGTTAATATCTTTCTACTTGTGTGATTTATCTTTTCTTTGTCTTTGCGTATCTTTTTTTACGCAGCGGTAAAGTAGTTGATGGATCTATACTCTGTCCATCTTTTATGTTTTCTAATTTATCACCATTTAAACAGTAAAACTATCTAGACAGTTTTGCTAACTCCTATAAAAGTATGTAGGTTATTGCATTCTACTTTTACTAGTGACTTTTACATGACATTTAAAAAATACGAAAAATTAATTGAATTGAACCAATACCGAAGAGAAACCGATATGATTGAGACGATTTCAAAAAGTTTAATTTTGGTTATACATACTAGAATAACCGAAAAATTGGTATGGTACAAATTTTATAAAATAACCGGCCGAACCGGACCATTGACACCACTAGAGTCAAGCATCATATATCAATCTAATGATATTCGCTATCTGATAAGCATCAACAAACACTTAGATCACAAAAACAAGTGATTATCATTGATACTAGTCATCCACAAAGCATAAAGAAAAATATAGATACTGGATCATGAGCAAAAAGAACAAAAAATTAACCCATCTGGGTCACTGATTTTTCTAACTAGGCTAGGAAGGTTTCAAGGTTGGGAAGGACTAGGTTCTTGGTTTTTGGCATGACGTACCTTTAACATATCATGAAGAATGCCTTCATGCTTCTCCTTATCCTTTACAAGCTCAGCCCTGAGAGCATCCCTCTAGCTTCTACTTCAGCCAGTCTCTTCTTCAACCTCTCAATCTCAGCATCCTTAGCCAGACTCTCTTGCACCAAGGCTCTCACTTTGATGTTCACAAGCACCTTCTTGGTTGAACCAAGTTTTTTGGGAGCAGTGTGGACTTCATAGTCACATGAAGTCAAGGTTGTTTAACCAAAGAATTAGATTCTCTTCCAAAGTTATTTTAAGAAGTACTCGGGCTTCTGATAACCAATAAAATAAGCTAATAAGTATAAGCAGCCTTGTAAATAGAAAGCAGCAAAGATGCGTAAAAGTAAGTTTATTTCAATAGTTGTTCGAAGGTGTCCTTACAAGTTATATTTTACTCCCTTTTATAGGGAATTTCTTAATATAACGTCTACTCTTTTTAATGATTGAGCATTAATGACTAATAATGGCATTAATGTAACGCTGCAAAGGTTAATCGTAACTGTTGCGTGAAGATTACATAACATTTGTCTCATTGATTGAAGATCTTTGAATCTGCCCTTTATTCTGCCTTGATTCATCTGACCGTGTCTCTTCAACTCCTCAATTAGATTGAGGTTCCCGTATCTAATTGCCTTGTGGATATGTTATTCCGTTCCTCTTTGTCTCGTACCTCTTTGTAAAGTCATGACCAGTTGTCATGTTTTCATTGATCCATATAGATTTCCTTGTCATCCGAATTAATACACGTGTGAAGCCTATTTTTACCAATACAGATAGTCCCCCCACTTACCATTTATTTTTCGATTAAATATTTGGTAAGTGGATACTCATTTATGGCGGGAATATTTTGTCGCCGCTTCACTCGTACCATTGCATCCGTCTCTGAATGTATACATCATTTTTCACTTCCATTTAATGTCCGTGCCACGTGGCATTCTCAGATTAGTTCTGCAATTATCCAGCGCCTTTTAGAGCTTTTTGCGGCTGCATCAGTCACGAAGTGACAGTTTCAATTATGACTTTCACATCACTGTTTTTTCCATTTTTTGATGGTCGCCTTGGAGTATAAATATCCCTTTTCTTTCCTTTGCTTTCACGAAAAACTTCTAACTCTTTTTCATTGTTCTGTAAATTCTTCTTTCTTGTAAACATGTCTTCCTCAAGCCAGCAATCCAAAAAGGTCATTATTGTAGACGAATTAACCCCTTCTTCTGTTGCTCCAACCCGAAGTAGGAGGGGTGGTAGACTTAGGAATTTAAGTTCTACACCTTCCAGGGGTTCTTCTTCTTCTCATAATACTCCTCCGCCATCTTCTAGGTCTAATGTTTTTGTCTTATTTTAGGGCTAGGGCTTCTAGATCTTCATCAAAGAGTAAGGCACACAATTAACCACTTCGCGAATTGAGAGTCGATGAGATAGTCCTTGTCGAGTTTCTTTTGTAAAGGATAATGAGGCCATTAGCACGCAACTTTCTTCCATGTCATCACATGATAGTGCTGACCTTTATCCTACCCAAATAACAGAAGGTTTAGTGTCACTCGTACGTAGATATTGTTGTTGGAAGCCTGATTTTCCAGTTGTAGTTCCGAATGATAATCAAATAATAACTTCTTATAGAAATAGATATTCTTTTGTATATACTTTTCCCTTCACATTAGGATTCAAGCCTCCCATCGACCCTGTTATCATTGAATTCTGTCGATTCTTCAATATTTGCTTGGGACAGGTCGGTCCTCTTGTTTGGAGGGCAGCTGCATGCCTTAGGTATTTGGCCAATTTGGCTTCCGTCCCTTTTACTTTCCATCATTTTATTCACCTCTATTCCTTAATGTTATTCTGCCAAGGAGTTTTTACTCTCATGGCTAGGAGTAAAAGAGTGTTATTTATACCGGATGATGACAAGGATAGAGGGTGGTATGTTCGGTACATTGTTGTTCCTACTGCAGGTTTAGTAGGTGAAGAAAATCTCCCCTTCCCTGAGAAGTGGAACTTTGCACGTGAGTACAGTTTTGCTCACTTTCCTTTTCTGTTTTTAATAAACTATCAGTACCGTGATTGTTTCTTTTTCTTTTGCCGCAACCATGGGAACCGTCGAGAATGTCTACGGTTTCCGTGATTGGGTAGAAAAATTGTTGTTGATTGCTCTTTTAGAAGAACGTTCTTGGAAGTACCTCTCTTCGAGGTTTGGTTGTACGGTGAAAACCCATGGTAAGTGTTTTTTTTTACTTCTTCTCTTTTTGAGCTTATTTAACCCTTTTCATTTGGTAGGGTTTCCTGCTCGTGGAATTTGTCCTATTGTTGTGTCCGTTTCAAAATTGTCCTTGACTAAGGCCCAGGAAATCATTTTGGCTCCTCGTCGTCAAAAAGAAAGGAAGGTGGGTCTCAGTCCTTGGAGGATGAAGAAGAACAAGAGGAGGGTTCGCTGGTTCATAGGTCGCGTAGGAGGAGGGTAGTTTCTGACGATGAATCTATCCCCACTGTTGATCCTCCCGTACCTGAATCAGAGTTTTCCGCTCCTAAAGATGTAACTCCCTCTCCTGTTCATGAGTCAATAGATCAACTATTCCAGCAAGGTTTTGGTACAGTTTCTGATGTATCACCTCTTGCTATTTTCCCTCCATCTGCTCCTACGGAACTTTCATTTATTGCTCCCGTTGTTGTCTCTGCTCCCACTACTATTTCTGCTCCTCAGCCTGCTCCGCCCGTGGCTCCTTCATCTGCCCCTACTTCCGTGCCTTCTATTGTCGAAGTAGGGTCTTCCAGTAGGGGGGTGATGAAGGAAGTAATGATAGAGGTTCCTGCGGGAAGCAGCCTCTTGAAAAAATAAGGCCAGGCTGATGTTTGGCTAAAGCCCTTGACAGGCTCGGTTGAGAAGGCTAAGTTGGAAAGTCACAGCTCCTTAACTTGGATGAACGAGATTGTGCACTCGTCCCTGAAGGTAGATTTAAACTATCCCTCCTTCATGTATTTTCTTTTTTACCGTATCTAACTTATTCTTTTATGCGGATCAATCTTATTAGCACAAAACTGATGAAAAAATTCGTTCAAATGGAGCAGTTAGCAAACGACTACCATACTGAGGCTGACAATTGGAAGGAGCAATTCGATAGTCTACAGCTTGATATGGAATCAATGGAGGAGGAGAAATGTACCTTGGAGCAGCAAATCAGAGTTATTGCAGCGGAGCTGGCCATAGAGAAGGCATCTTCGAATCAGGCAGGTAAGGACAAAAGCATCTTGGAGTCTTCTTTTGCGGAGCAGCTTTCCCATACCACCGAAGAGATTAGGAGACTGAAGGCTTTGTTGTATCAAAAAGAGTCTTACTCTGGTGAACTCGTGCAATTGCTTACCCAGACCCAAGAAGACCTCCGTAAATCTTCAGATAAGGTCCAATTTCTGGAAAGATCCCTTGCTCCTTTGCAGGCTTTTCATGATGTTGTCGTGGCTGAGAGAGATGAGCTAATTGCCAAAGCTGAACAATAGGAGAAAGACTACGAGGCTCCTGAGGACAAAGCAGTGGTTGATGTGAGTTGGGCTTATTTGAATGTCCGACTTGACACATTGACATAAATGGGCCAAGAGAATTTTGACGTGGAAGCTGAAATTGCCAAGACCAAAGGACGATTGAAAAGTCTCGGCAGAGTCAGAATTTCTCATCACCTGAAGTTGAGGTCCCTGATGAAGCTGCTGCACAAGCCTCGCCATCTCAAGTCGCTCCTCCTGCCAACGAAGATAATCCCCCTTTCTAGTGAAAGAGTTTATGGAACTTGGTCTCTTTTTTTTTTTTGGAACAATTGGTGGTTACCCCCGGTCCCATTTGGGGGTAAAGTTTGGTCCTTGTAAGTCCCCAACTGACAACTTTGGGGAAACTTTTGTATAAACAAATCTGGCTCTAAACTAAGTTAATACTTAGTTTTTTGCCATAATATTAATATCAATATCAGCATGACTTACGATTTCTTTGAGTTTTGTTTTACTCTTAAGTCTTTGCATGCTTCTCTTTAGGATTTTTGTTTTACCCCTTAGTTTTTGACTTTGCAATGAAAAATGCTTTGATTTATCGTAGCTTTTCTTAGTAGGCACGATTTATAAAAGAGGGTCCTTTAATAACGACACTTAATGAAGAAGACGTCTCAACTTCATAATGGTATACATATACAAAAGAGATAGGCTAGGAAAGTGGGGATAATGGGTTTAGTAAGAAAAACTATATAAAAAAAATCAGATTTTTTTTTTGTTTAAAAAAAAAACTTTATCTATTAAAGTTCATTTTGTTAAAGATAAATTAAATTATAAAGATAAGAAGATTAACCAAAAATTCTTATATTATAGAAAAATTAAATATTTACATATACTTTAAATGATACTAAGAAAGATTCTATAGCTTACTTATTAA
>ML241687.1:0-44461 GCA_005239495.1 Nicotiana undulata
ATTTAAAATATAATCCAAATTCCTTTATGGAATTAATTTTAATAAAATTTATACGCCTACAGCAACATTTGCTCGTTTGTATGAAGAGCTCGAGGGAAAAGGTGGGGACAAGAGGTTGTACCGCTGTTGGCCAAGGTGAGGGAGAGGAAAGCCCGTGACTTAGACCAAGTCAAGTGCATCAAGGACGAGGATGATAAAGTGTTGATGGACGAGGCACTTATTAGGAGAAGATGACAGACATACTTCCATAAACTGTTGAATGAGGAGGGGGATAGACGCATTGTGCTGGGTGAGTTGAAGCACTCTGAGAGTCGGCAGGATTTTGGGTACTGTAGGCAGATTACGGTAGAGGAGGTGGAAGGAGTGATGCGTAAGATGTGCAGGGGTAGAGCAAGGGGCCAGCCGAAATCCTAGTGAAATTCTGGAAGAACGCGGGGCGGGCAGGTTTGGAGTGGCTCACTACGCTGTTTAATATTATTTTTAATGCAAAGAAGATTCCCGAAGAATGGAGGTGGAGTACGATGGTTCCGCTTTACAAGAACAAGGGTGATATACAAAATTACAACAACTATAGGGGTATCAAGGTATTGAGTAACACTATGAAGATTTGGGAGAGAGTGGTGGAGGCCAGGGTGAGGAGGTGCGTGTCTATTTCCGAGAATCAATTTGGATTCATGCCAGGGCGTTCGACTACGAAAGCGATTCATCTGGTAAGGAAATTAGTGGAGCAGTACAGGGAAAGGAAGAAGGATTTGCATATGGTGCTTATTGAGCTTGAGAAGGCATATGATAAAGTTCTGAAGTAGATCTTGTGAAGGTGTTTGGAGGTTAGCGGCGTTCCAGTAGCGTACGTTAGGATGATTAAGGATATGTATGATGATGCTAAGACTCGGGTGAGGACTGTGGGTGGTGACTTAGACCATTTTTCTGTGGTGATGGGGTTGCACCACGGATCGGCTCTTAGCCCATTTTTGTTTGCTTTGGCGATGGATGTACTGTCGCGTCACATATAAGGGGAGGTGCCTTGGTTCATGCTATTTACCGATGATGTAGTGTTGATTGACGAGACTTGTGGCGGAGTTAACGCGAGGTTGGAGGTTTTGAGACAGACCTTGGAGTCTGAAGGTTTCAAACTGAGTAGAACCAAGACAGAATACTTGGAGTGCAAATTCAGTGAGACACATGATGCAGACGTAGAGGTTCAGCTTGATGCTCAAGTTATTCCCAAGAGAGCCAGTTTTAAGTATCTCGGGTCTATTATCCAGGGTAACGGGGAGATTGACGAAGATGTCACCCATCGCATCGGGGCGGGGTGGATGAAGTGGAGGCTCGCTTCCGGTGTTCTATGTGATAGGAATGTGCCGTTAAGATTTAAGGGTAGGTTTTATCGAGTGGTGGTTCGACCCGCTATGCTATATGGGGATGAGTATTGACCAGTCAAGAACTCTCACGTGCAGAAAATGAGAGTAGCAGAGATGAGGATATTGAGATAGATGTGTGGGTGTTCCAGGCGAGATAGGATTAAGAATGAAGCTATACGGGACAGAGTGGGAGTAGCCTCCGTGGAGGACAAGATGCGGGAGTCGCGACTGAGATGGTTCAGACACATTATGAGAAGAAGTATTGATGCCCCTGTCAGGAGGTGTGAGAGGTTGGCTGTGAAGAGTTTGAGAAGGGGTCGAGGTAGGCATATGAAGTACTGGGGAGAAGTGATTAGGCAGGACTTGGCGCTGCTTCAGCCCACTGAGGACATGACATTTGATAGGAGGGTGTAGAGGTCGAGGATTAAGGTAGATAGTTAGTAGGTAGTTTATAGTGGTCACCGATAGGCTTAGTAGCATGCATTTCCCTTCATATTCTGAGATTTTTATTACGGTAGGTGGTTTTGTTCGCCTCAGTGTATTCCCTGTTGATATTTTATTACGGTATGTGGGTTTATTACGATATTTTATTCCCTGTTGATTTTTTTTTCCTTCCTGAGCCGAGGGTATATTGAAAACAACTTCTTTACCTGCATTAGGTAGGGGTAAGATTTGCATACAGACTACCCTTCTCAGACCCCACATGTTGGGATCAAAATGGGTTTGTTGTTGTTGTTGTTACCCTACTTAAAACATGTATAGTTATTATATATAGAGATAGAAAGCAGATGAGTTGTAGTAGGGAAAAAAATGGTTAATAATTCTGTTATTGGGTCTAGCTGAAGAGTCCAATTAAGCTAGCGGGTTGTAAATATTATACTTCGTTAAATGAAATTTTTGACTGCTTAACAAAAAAAACTGAATATTCTTCACATACATTTCCATTTTCTAAAGATAGAATTATGGGTGTGTTTGGTATAACGGAAAATGTTTTCCGTGGAAAATGATTTCTAAGAAAATATTTTCTTGGAAAATAAATAGTAATCTTATTCATTTTCCGGTGTTTGGTACGCAAGTTAAGGAAAATATTTTCTCAAGAGTATTCATAAATAATTTTGATACAATAAACATGAAGCCTTAAACTTTCGAACCAATAACCTTCCGAACCCACAAATTTCATAAACTTCTGAACCGCAAAACTTTCAAAATCGCGAAATTTCGAACCCGTAAACTTTATAATTTCTAAACCCGTAAACTTCGAAACGCTTAAACCTCTGAACTCATAACTTTTGAACTTATAAAATTTTGAACCTGGAAACCGAAAGATAAAAAAAGTAAAACTGAAAATATATACAAAAAAAAAAAATCTGTGAGAAGGGGGGGTGTGGAGGTGCAAAAAAATTTTAAAAAAAAAAAAATGCTGAGGGGGGGTGTGGGGTGGGCCGGCGAAGGGGGCAGTGGAGTGGGTGGGTGGGGTGCAGGAAAAAAAATAGTAAATTGTGCCGAGGGGTGAATGTGGGAGTGTGGGGTGGGTCGGTGAAGATATGAAATATGGTAGAGAAGTTTGAGAAGGAGTTTTGAAAATATTTTCCCTTGTCTTGATAGAGAAAATATTTTTCTCCATTTGAAGGAAAATGAATCGACGAGAAAAATATTTTTCAAAATATTTAAGTCAACCAAATATAAAAATATTAAAAACTTCGTACCAAACACACCCTATATCTGTGTGAATTTTCTAATTTTATTTCCGCTTTTTCCTCCCCCGTCTATTCTTGACTGAAAATATATCGGTTGATCCTAATAATAACCGTTAATAACCGTAGCAGTCAAAAAAGGAAGGAGAGTCCGACGAATCACAGATTCGAAACGGGCCGTGAAGGTGAAACGTGAAAAATAACGTCACCGTTTTACGTGGAGCCGCCAAATCCTCATGAACGGTGCACCCTAAACCACGGTTTTTCGTGATCTAATGTTTTTCGTGGGTCCCACACTCTAACCCGCCACTTCCTGTGGTTATAAGTACCAGCTCAGTTCTCTCCTAATTTCGCCGTTTAGCAAACAGCGTTTCTCAAAAGATTTCCAGAAGTTTCAATTCATCTTCTCCTTTCTCCCAAAAAGACTCCGTTATTCATATCATTTCTCAATCTCCAACACCAGAGAATTTTTCCGGCGGTGAAGCGGTTACTTCTCCGTTTATTTCTCGAAAAAAATCTCTCAGCTTCCGTTTCTTTCAAGGTTCGTTTGTGGAACCTCCTTTTCCGTTAACTATTTCCTTCTAGAATGTACTGTAAACGTCTGTTTATACTTGTATTCTTCAATTTATGTTGCTTAGTTACGGTTTTCTATGACATATCAATGAATTTCCAGTTTCACTGCCTTTTTGTGTGCTAATACCTATGAAAATGCAGCTAAAAGTTATTCTGCGCCGAGTTTATGATGTACTTAGTTTCGATGTTAAACTTTTATTCCACCAAATTCCCGGCTATTTTATCTTAATTGTTTTTGCAAAATTCACCTTGTAATTCAAAGGTTTAGATGTTTTTCCTCAGCAGGCACGATTTCATTTTTTTATAAATTCATGTGAATGGGTAACGTATTTCAAGTTTTTGTTAACTGTTAATCTCCTTATACGTGGAGACTTGTCAAATTAGTTCATGAATTCCAGCTTATTTGAGTTTCTTTTGGTGTATTTAGGATAATGGCTCACTCTCAAAACCAGGAGTTAGAGTATATGGTGGATGAGTACTATGACACTACTGATTTTGATGACAGTACTTTCACGGATGAATCTCCACGAAGTACAGATATTGATGACTCTTTAGACTCCGATTTGGAGGATGATTTCGAAATGGTATGTGAACAAATTTGAAACTTTTGACATGTTAGTGGTGGTATTGTCAATTTTTAGTTAACCATGTTGAGTTACTGTTCTTTGATTTTGCAGAGTAAGTCAAAGACTGATACATCAGCTGTAGAAGCTAGAAATGGCAAGGACATACAAGGAATTCCGTGGGAAAGGCTTAATTTTACAAGAGATAAGTACCGTGAGACGAGGTTGAAGCAGTATAAGAACTACGAGAACCTCCCCCGCTCTCGTGAAGATCTTGAAAAGGTTTTTTTTCCCGCTCTTTTCCTTTCCACAGTCGTGCCAATGCATACTAGGAGTTTGTGCAATTTATGCAACTTTGGGAATTGACGGTTGGAGGAACATGCGGATTATCTTATTCACGGTTTACTGGCTTATATCTAGAGGATCTAGACTTATGTTATGTGCAGTTGAGATCCCTGAAGAGGTCTGAAATGATAGCGTGGACTACGATTAAGCACCTTTTCTTAGAATTTAAGAAAAATTTAATTGATTGATGTTTTATAAAGCTGCTGTCTTTTAGTCCGTTGATGCCTTTCCTTCAGTTAGTGATTTAGGAATCTTTAGAATGGACAACTACTGTCCCCCCTTTTTTTTGTGACTATTTGGTGTCATATTGTTCCTTTTAGCTTATTCCCCCATACATCTTTGGTAATTGGATTAGTTTCATTATTTGTTTATTTACATCTTTCACCAGAATGATCCTGTAAAAGTTGCTTAGTAAACAAAATTAGTAGGCCTTTGCAGCAGAAGGCAATCGAAATTTGTTGAATGCCAAGTTAAAAGCTTATTATTTTTCTTCTAGTCTCTGCCAAGCTTCTATTTAGAACTTTTGCCGCGGCTACGTCTAAAATTTCCCTCACGATTTTAGGAGTGCAAGGAAGTAGGAAAAGGACACAGCTTCTACAACTTCCAGTTCAATACAAGGCTCGTCAAATCCACTATTGTGCACTTTCAGGTACAAAAATTCTCTGTGGTTTTTGTTTGTATAAATTATTGGTTAACCTTGATGCAGAAACCAGTTGATTGGTCTGCTTCACCTGTAGTCTTAGTGTTTTGATTTAGTCTCTGTTGTCCCATTTTACATAATTCAATTAAACATGGCAAACAATTGCATGGCCGCTTCTTCATTCTGGCCTTTCATGCTATTATTTCCTCTTCCTTTTTAGTTCGTTATTTACATCATAATAATTTCTCTAATCTTGGCGTGAATTTAGGGTTAACAATAGGATTTGGTCATTTTGAGTCTTTTCATTGTGTGCGCCTTAGGTTGATGATCCCTGTCACCTATTTCTTCTTTCCATGCGATAACTGTACCTTTGCAGGTGCTATGCTCCTCTAACGTTAAGGATATTTTAATTTTAACTTTTAAGCTGTAAGCTTGACCTCTCATTCTTCAGAGGTATGGAATTCGTACCATTGTCAAAGAATTAGTGAGTGTGATGCTTGATGTGGAATTCCTCAAACATTAACTTTATGTACCTCTAACACATCTTGGACAGCTTTCTGGGACAGTTTCTGGAGTAATATGTCACCGTGGCCAGTATGTTTGATGCTTCTTATGGCCTTCAAGCTGGTGAACTTGCTTCTGATATAAATTTAGTGCTAACTTGCCAATTTTTCTTGCAGCTTTCTTTTTCTTCTTCTTCTGTTTATAACACCAAAACACTATCCTGAACTTTGAGTGTTGCCAGTTTCATTTTGTTGCTTCCACAATATTCTGGCTATCTGCATGTGGAGCCTACTAGATTTTTGTAGGGGCCAATCTTTCTGATTTGCAGAATTTAGACTTTTTAAATTTTCTTTCCAGTATAAGCAGTTCTGTTGTGCCTGGGTCGAGTTTGATCCGGGATTTGTATTCACAATATCCTTTTTGTGCAGATTATAGACACTTAGGGAAGTGTGTCTCATGAAACTTTGTAATAGTACCAGATCCTTGTTTGGCGCTTCCCTCTTGAATATTTCATCATGAATCAGCTGAATGTATTTTGAGGCCAGGGTTTTGATATGGAAGCTCAGTGGTGAGGACTGAACTTGGCTTTTGGTGGGTTTGTAATTTGTTGCGGACATAGAATGTAGTTTTTAGTCCAAGTTGCATGTTGTGTTCCATTCTAGCATCTTTGTGATTGAGTGTTCGTGCGACAGAGTAGATAAATGAGCACACATCATTTATTTCTACAGTGTCAAACAGTAAATTTGAGCTGATGATTGAAATTTCCAAATTCCCCTTTTCGCTTTATGTGTCTCTCTATAGAATTGCTTGATTTTATTTCTTTTCATCTTTTTTTTTTCCATGGTCCTGCATTTTCAGGTGGTCACTGACTAGCTCTGTTGCCTTCCCTGCATGGTTCATGCATTCCTAGTTAGAGCCCAGTGATCATTGCATACTTCTCGGCTGTCACTTTAGAAGATATTTAGTTGATGAACATTTTTGCTAGTCATTATGTTAAGTGGTTAAGTTTTTATTCTTGTTGTCAATGTTGTTTGCTTGAATTGTATTTTTCCAATTAACCAATATCATGTGGGCATTGCAATTGTATCTGTATTTCAGCCTTAAAAGCAGGATAGCGGTTATTATGTTGAGCAGCTGGGGCAAGCGTTTTCCATATGGTATGATAGGGAATATCTGAGAATTTTCGAGGCCTTTTTGGTCATTCTTCCGTTTATTTTTGGCTAACCTCTTAATGGCAGCAATAAATTATTAAAATAATTGTGCTTCGTCATCATCTGGATCATTTAGATGTGTGAATGTGCAACCTCAAATGTCTCCTTACCTATTGTTTCATGTGATATCTCTATTAAATGCCTACACGAGTTCTTATTATCTTGTTTATGGTTCTCTCTTCCGTTTAAGAGGGTTGCATTTTCTCTTCTTTTTGTTTGTTGGAGATGGATTCTGCACCAGGCTCTTTAAGTTCTTACACGGAGTGGGGTGTAAACTTCAATCTGATGTATCACACTATTGCACAGTTTTGATCATTATCTGATTTCTTTGGTACATCTTCTCTTGTAGCTGCCATCTGCAGTCAGTATCTTTTTCCATTAGGAAAAAAAAATTAACTGATCTGTGATATTTCGTTGGGCTGTCCTTTGAACTTTCTGACAACTGCTTTTCTTAGTTATGTAGTGTACTAGTTGGGAAGTTTGGGATTGAGTTGTGTGTGTGCATTCATTTGAGAGTTCATGAATTCATTTAAAAAATTTCAGTGGCATTATTGTGTGGTGCTCTGCCTTGATGAACCACATTTTGAACTTGGGAGCGTAGTTGCTGATTTTTTGTCTTTGTTATGTGGTGTTCTACCGTTAATTATCACTTGCAACTGCTCCCAAGAGTTTTCCTCCTCCTATTCTTGTTGGTCCTTTCTACAGCACTTGGCACATGCCTTCGCAATCTATCTATTAAGCTATTTGATTCCATAGATGTATCATGCATTATTTGGGTTGTGTTGCCTTTTATACGGGCAATTACCGAGGCATAGTGTAGCTTGCTCACCCATCGTCTTTTCTTTACATCTAGTGTTTCTAGATTGTGGTGAGGCATCTCGTTCAAGTCTCTCTGGCATTCTTCTTTTGCTGCATTGTTTTTCCTCTCGTCATTGTTACAGTTGGCAGTTCCTGACTTCTTGGTTTCTTCTCTGTTTCAATTTATAGTATGAGGAAAGAATTACTATTCGTGTGCTTGCCCAACTTGCCTTCTAACAAACCAGCTATATCACAGATGATATGTGTATCTACTAGTGGTAGATAGTTGTATCAGGCTAGCAGCTGTTCAGTCGCTAGCTTATACGTCATTGACCACTAATATTTACTATATGCTGACTTTCGACTTAACTTTGTTTTTAGGGCTTTCATATGTTGTTCTCTTCTATTTTCTTTGTTCTTCTGGAGCCTGACCCAGCGAAGGAGAGAGGGCGGCCACTGATCTTTGTGGTCCATTCTGCATTGTAGTTGTGTAGGTTATTTATTCCAAATTAGATTCTTCGCTCTTCCGCTAGCCATATGGTTGAGACTAAGGGTGTTAAAGGGGCCGGGTCAACCCGTTTCCGGCTCGGCCCGGACCGGTACATAGGGGGGCAGGTGGGCTGGGTTAATGGGGTAAGGGGGTTTGGTCCGTTCACTTTTGTTCAACCGGTTAACCGGACCGGTCAAACTCGGTCAACGTAATTCACTGTAGAACCGGTTAACCGGCCTCGAAGTTCATCTCAATAAAATGTCAGGTCAATCACATGAATCATCCTGTTAGTCGAGCATAGCTTACGCTATCATGACGCTACGCTGCGCCTGCACTGACTGACTTGCAAACAGTCGAGCATAGACGCTACGCTGCGCTTGCACTGACTGACTTGCAAACAACCACTGTGAACTCCCCTAGATGAGAACCCTCATTGCCATTGGAAGGCACCTTGGACCTAAGGAGTGGACTGTCACTGAATTCCATCAAAATCCAATGAGCAACCCGCCGAGCCCGGTTTAACTGCTAGATTTCAATTTTTTTTAAAGGTTTAGAGTCTAAGGCGGTCAACTGTATTTAAGATTTTAAGTTGATTGGAGACAATTTGTGTTATTTTAATATTATATTAGACGTATTATGCTTAATGTTTTAGTTTATTAGATTAATTTGAAGTATTATTAATTTATTATGCAATGATAAGTGCAAGTTTGAACTTTAATTTGAAGTATTAAATATAAACTTTAATTTGCAAGTTTGAACTTGCAAATTATAAGTGTAATTTTTTTCCATCTTCATTGTATTCTATTATCTTAAAATTTAAATTCTTAATGATATGTTCAAATATAAGAATTTTAAAGTCTTTGCATCCTTTATTCAGACACTATTTTATAAAATTGTTTTTTTGTTTATATTTTTACGATAGTTATAACAAGTACAATTTTTTTTTTTTTAATGCTAACCCGGCCCCTTTGACCCGTAACCCTTACGGTTCAATTTCTACCCGGATGAACCCGAACCCGTTAAACCCGGTAAGTCCCACCTCGTAACCGGCCAGGTTCTAAACCCGTGCGGTTCACTTTTTACCCTACCCGGCCCACCCAGCTAACACCCTTAGTTGAGACTGTTATTGAGAACTGTTTGAACACTGAACTGTACACACTGCATGCCTAGCTTCTGATATTATCCTAGTAAAACTTCGGTTCAGGTATCATGATCAAGTACTGCTGTGCAGAAATGATGCTTTGTCTTAAGCTGCATAATCTGCCAGCATTTTTCTTAAATATTTTATGATAAGTTTTGTTTTTTAACAGTTGACAGCATTCTGAAGTTGTTGTTTTGCTTTATTGGATATGTTTGTATTATGTGATGTCATTGTTTAAAGCTCCATTAGAAGCTTGTATGCTGTCCATTTTTTTTAGTGTATCAACCAGTTTATATTTTTGTTTCAGTTGAGGAATCTCTTATGGTCTACATCAAAACATGATGTGTATCTGATGCAAAACTACTCCGTGATGCACTGGTCCTCACTTCTCAGGAGGGGAAAAGAAGTGCTAAATGTTGCTAAGCCATTGGTGCCCACTATGGTTAGTAATGCTTTGTGAATTTGTCTATCATTAT
The DNA here is from genome assembly GCA_005239495.1 of Nicotiana undulata. NCBI lineage: Eukaryota > Viridiplantae > Streptophyta > Magnoliopsida > Solanales > Solanaceae > Nicotiana > Nicotiana undulata. The sequence continues at coordinate 9,797 of ML241687.1, forward strand.
ATGCTTTAATGACTTTTGGCAGTCAAGAATTAGCTCTTTGGTTTGTGCAGAAATACGCTGGATCAGTGTCTCAAACACTTTCTCGAGTGCAAATCAGCACTCTGGCTGTCAGAGATGGTTTAATGGCTGCTGGTGGTTTCCAAGGGGAGCTTATCTGTAAGGTAGGATGATAATGTACTGTCTGAACAGATTTGTATTCTTCCTGAAGTTATGGATACTGATATGATTTTAACTCGTGCAGTATCTACACCATCCTGAAGTTGCATTCAGTACAAAAATAAGTAACGAAGAGAATGCTATAACTAATGCTGTGGATATTTGTTATAGTCCGACGTAAGTCCCTGAAATTGTCTTTCTGTAGCTTTTCTTGAATTTGTTGTGGAGACTGTTGTACCAATGCTTATATGGTTCTTTGCAGTGGCTCGATGAGGGTAATCACTGCTAATAATGATCAGCAAGTCAGAGTTTTCGATGCGAAAAGCTTTGCTTGCACCAGTCGTTATACCTTCCCTTGGTCTGTTAATGTGAGTAGCAGGGTTTTAAATTTCCTCTTATGTAGTAGTAGCACAATTTTGACAATTCTCGTTGGCTCTCTACTCACAACTCTCTATTTCATTGCAGAATACCTCTGTTAGCCCAGATGGTAAACTACTTGCTGTCCTTGGTGATAGTCCAGAATGTCTAATTGCTGATGCTCAAAGCGGGAAGGTTGGTCTCATCCATATCTTTTAAACGAGGGGGTGTTAAACCTTTTAACCCTTTCAATGATTAGTTGCTCATGTGTTGACCTTTGCCTGATGATTCAGGTTGTCAGCAACCTAAAAGGTCACCTAGATTATTCATTTGCATCAGCTTGGCACCCAAATGGAACAACTTTGGCAACTGGTAACCAAGACACAACTTGCAGATTGTGGGATATAAGGAACACATCACAGTCTATAGCAGTACTCAAGGGAAGGATGGGTGCCATCCGTGCAATCAAATTCACATCAGATGGGCGCTTCATGGCCATGGCTGAGCCAGCTGATTTTGTCCACATTTTTGATACACAATCTGAATATGGTGCCTGTCAAGAGATTGATTTGTTTGGCGAGATTGCTGGGATATCCTTCAGCCCTGATACTGAAGCCCTCTTTATTGGAGTGGCAGACCGAACCTATGGAAGCTTGTTGGAGTTTAACCGTAAACGTTGTCACCACTACCTTGATTATGTTTTGTAGTGAAAGGCGCCTGACCTTGTGGTTTAATTTAGGGCATGTGCTTGTTTGGTGTATAGTTTGTGTATAGTTTGCTGGCCTTCTATGAAGATGATCAGAACTCAGAAGGCAGGCACCTCTAGGATTCGGATAACTAGCGCGATTGGGAAAGAGCTATGATGACGTTCCAGTGGCTGGCTTTCTAGGGACTGTATCTGCGGAAGTATATTAGTTAAGCTTGCAGAAGGAGGACGATTTTGCAGTAGTAAATGCAAATCGCGGTGGATTTGTATATCAGAACGAATTAAGTGGTCAAATACTTTTGTTCATGGCCGATTTTACCAAATAAGTGTGTTGTTTTTATATTTTATCCTATTAGCTTTCTCTTTCATTTTGCCCTTTTGTAGCAGTTCTGCTGCAACTGAAAATATTTAAAAAAAGAGAATAAAAAGAAAATTAAAGAAAGCATATTTTCATTCATAAGATATTCTCTGAATACAATGTAAAGGCTAATATAGAGCTAAAAGGACGACAATCTGGAATTTCCTAACAAACCTACTCATCATTTGACACCTGTCCCTTCTCTAGAACCATCTAACAGCTGGACTAAATAACAAAAACAGCTAATCTAATGCTAACAACACGGGTCACTACTAGGGCTGAAAACACAAAGAAACTATTGGGCCTGCTACACTCCATTCCCCTCAAAGAGCCTTGATCTCATTCAAGGATCAAAATGTGAAAATTGACTTTTTAGGAAGGTGTAATCCTCCCATATCGCCTCTTCTGGTTCCAAGTTGGCCCATTGAACTAACACCCCCGTCACTGCTCGATTGCCCCTTTTTATCATGAGACGTTCTAGAATCTTCAAGGGCTCTGACAGAATTTGGCCATCACTGGTGCAATAGGGTGGATCTTGCGTAGGAAAAATCTTTTCTCCTATCTTCTTCTTTAATTGGGATACATGGAATACATGGTGTATCTTAGAGCCACTCGGGAGCTGTAATTCATAAGCTACTGATCCAATTTTTTGAATCACCTGGTATGGTCCAAAGTACCTAGGTGAGAGCTTCAGATATTTGCGGATTGCCACTGAAAATTGACGGTAGGGTTGTAATTTTAGGAAAACCCAATCACCCACCTCAAAAACTCTTTCTTTGCGCTTTGAATCTGCATAAACCTGCATTTTTACTTGAGCCTTTGTTATGTTGTCTTGTAAACTTTAGCCATCAGCTGCCTTTCCCGTATCACCACATCCACTGCTTCCAACTTTGTTTGGGCTATCAATTCAAATGTTGGTTGGGGAGGCTCATAACCATATAAAGCCTTGAAAGGTGTCATTCCAATGGCAGATTGGTAATTGGAGTTGTACCAAAATTTTGCTAGCGATATCCACTTACTCCAGTCGGATGGTTTGTGACCTGTCATACAACGAAGGTACGTTTCTAAGCATTTATTCAACCTTTCGGATTTCCCATCCGTTTGCGGGCGGTAAGCATTGCTAGGCTTGAGTTGCACCTGTAACCCTTTGAACAATTCTTTTCAAAATGTGCTAAGGAATATCGGGCCCCGATCAGAAACTATAAAACTTGGCATACCATGCAGTTTGCATATGTTATCTAGGAACAGTTGGGCTATTTGATTTGCAGCATATGGATGAGTCAGGGCAAAGAAATGGGCAAATTTAGTGTACCTATCTATCACCACCAATATAGAATCCTTCACATGTGATTGAGGTAACCCGCTAATAAAGTCCATTGCAATATGTTCCCATGCCCTGGAGGGTATAGGCAAAGGTAGAAAAGACCTGGGTATGCCACACTTTCCCCTTTGTTGCGTTGACAAACTTCACATTCTCTGATTTGGTCTTTCACGTCTTGTAATAAAGTTGGCCAATAAAACACTGCTCGTAGTCTCTCTTGAGTTGTATGAATCCCTGAATGACCACCCCATGGAGTTGAATGCATTTCTGTTATTAATATTTGTTGGAGGAAACCATTGCTTCCCACCCAAACTTTTCCATTATGTCAATACCACGTTGTAACAGACTACCAGGGACTGCAGTTGGATCCAAACATAATTGCATAATCAAGTTTTGGGTTGTAGCATCATCGTGGTAGTTGCTCGTCACCTCTTCAGTCCACTTGGGCTGGACCATGGTCAATCCACAACAATCACCTTCCTCAAATTTTCTGGACAAAGCATCCGCAACTACATTTTCCACCCCCTTGCGGTATTGGATCTCATAATCCAAGCCCAATAACTTAGTAATTCCTTTATGTTGTAGTGTAGTAGTAATCCTCTGCTCTTTAAGGAATTTGAGGCTAAAATGATCTGTTCTTATCACAAAATGACTGGGTTGCAAGTAATGTTTCCACTTTTCAACTGCATGTAATAGGGCCACCAATTCTTTTTCATATGTAGACAAGCCCAAATGCTTTAGACTCAAAGCCTGACTAATGAAGGCGCTTGGTCTCCCATTTTGCATTAAAACGACTCCAACACCCTTGACACTAGCATCTACTTCGACGACAAATGGTATTGTGAAGTTAGGCAATGCTAAGACGGGAGCTTGGACCATGGCCTGCTTTAAATCTTCAAATGCTTGTGTAGCCTCCATGGTCCAACAAAAATTTCCTTTCTTAGGAAAATTAGTCAAAGGTTTTCTTATGATAGCGAAATTTTTGATGAACCGCCTATAGTAACCAGTGAGTCCGAGATATCCTCTCAGCTCTTTCACTGATTTGGGCTGAGCCCAGTTCACCATGGCTTCAATTTTTGCCTCATCAGTGCTTACTCATTCATGTGAAATGATATGGCCCAAGTATTCCACTTTGTTCTGCCCAAAACTACATTTAGATCGCTTACCAAACAATTGATTAGCCCTCAACAGGTCAAGTACCAACTGCAAATTATCACATGATCACTTAAAGAATTGCTATAAATCAGTATATCGTCGAAGAAGACTAGAACAAACTGACGTAGAAATGGTCCAAAAATTTGGTGCATCAAGGCCTGGAATGTAGCTGGGGCATTGGTTAGCCCAAAAGGCATGACCTTGAACTCCCAAAGCTCGTGGTGTGTTCTAAACGCAGTTTTAAACTCATCTCCCTTCCTCATGCAAATTTGATGGTATCCCGACCGTAAGTCAAGTTTAGAATAAAATTTTGCCCCATGGAGTTCATCTAATAAATCTTCCACAACTGGAATTGGGTACTTATTTTTCACCGTGATATCATTTAGATTTCTGTAATCCACACACATTCTCCAAGTTGAGTCCTTTTTGTTAACTAATAGCACAGAAGAGGCAAAAGGGGAGAGACTCTTAGTGACAGTTTGCTCCTTTAGCATCTCTGTAATCATCTATTCTATGGCATCCTTTTGTTCAAAAGAATAACGATAGGGTCTTAAGTTGATGGGCTTTGCTCCTGGTAATAGTTCAATAGCATGGTCACATTCTCTGACCAGAGGCAGCCCTTTGGGCTCTTGAAAAACGTCTTTGAAATGGCCCAATAACTCCGAGATCTCCCTTGGAATTTCCTTGACCTTCTCTGTTGGCCCAATTAAAGACAACTGGTCCATGAAATTTCATTGAACTTTGCTTAACAACTTGGAGATTACCTTGGCATCAACATTCGTCACCTTCTCCATCTGTCACTCCCAATAAAGTCACTACCTCAATACCATATCTGAAGGAAATACTAGGAGGTCTGGTATGAATGACAATTACTATTACCGAGTCAATCCAATCCATTCCTAGTACAATATCACACCCGCCCACTTTAAATAGCCTCAATTCAAAATTGAACTCCAACTTGTGCATTTGCCACTTGAATTCCTTCCAAGTTTGTGTAGCTCTTCCATATTGACCATTCGCTACTCGAAATTTCATGTCGAATCGGTTCTTCTATCTTTGTAGAGGTGGCTTTAGCTACTTGTGGGTCCACAAAACTTTAGGTGGATCCACAATCGATTAGTATCATTACCTTAACTCCTTTGACCCATCCAACAATTCTGACTGTTTTTGGGGTTTTACTATGGCCCAACATAGCTGCAAGACTCACCTCGCCTTGGTCTTGGGCCTCAACTTCTACTAACTCAGGCTGCTCCACATTGTTTTCAACAAAATTCTTCAACTTTCATAGCATTAAGGGCCTTATTCTTGCATTGATGGCCAGGATGATATTTGTCATAACATTTGTAACACAAACTCCTCTCTCTCAACTGTTCTAGAGTCATATTCCTGGGGTTAAGGTTTCTTGTGTTCACCATGTTTGGAGCATTTCGAGGGTACGTAATGGGAGGGGCTGTTTTGGCTGGATATTGAGCTGGTTTTTGATGGGTTTTAGTGGTGGCGGCTAATTGCTGGTAAAGAGCATTGAAGGATTTTTCATGTAACTTGGCTTTCCTATATGCGTCCATCAACGTCCTTGGTTCAACATCTTGGACTAAGGGCTGAATGTCGGATCTCAATCCACCAATAAAACATAGCACATAATATGCTTCATGGACATATTATTACCAAATCGCCTTTTATAAGGTTCAACATCTGAAGTTTGCTCCAATCTATTAAACTCAGCAACGATATCCACACGCATATTATTACCAAATCTTTGACATATATCAAAACAAAACCCGGCCCATGTTACCTTGCCACCACGGTCCATCACATAACTGTCGAACCAATTATCTACGCAAATGAATGGCCACATGTGTCATCTTTTCTTCGTCGGTAACTTGATAAAGATCGAAAAATTTGTCACAATGTCGAAGCCAGCTCCTTGGATTTAACTCATCAAACTCAGGGAATGACAACTTGGATTTTGGGAAATTAGACACCGAGCCACTTGACTCTGGCCCCACTTGGTTTGGAGGGGCCCAACTAGTATTATTGGGTTTCAACGATCCAAAAGGAACAAGGGAAGTTGCTTCCAGGGCTAATGGGTATATGAGGGGCTGAGAATAAGAGCTTGAGTAAAAAGGGATAGTGGTACTAGTCGCATGGTGAGCTTATGAGAATGGCAGGCTTTGTGGGTAATAAGGTTGTGTTGACATGGGATATGGACTGGATATCGGAAGAAAAGGCTGGGTGGTTGTAGGATATGAGCTGGTTGCCAGAATAAATGGTTGCGTGGATAGGGGATATGAACTATTTGTGGGTCGAAAAGCAGTGGCAGCAGGGTTAAGAGTTGGGTTTCCAGCTTCCGACAACAGCGTCAAACGAGCTGGTAATTGCTCAGAACGGAGCGGGGTTACCACGTTGGTCCCTCGCTGACCCAAAGAGACTTGGGGTGAAGGAGAAAGGTTGATATTACATAGATTACCTGCCACTGACGACTGGGCTCCTTCCACCATTGTTCCTCCATGAATACCACCAGCATGTGACCTTGCTGACGATGATGGTTCCAAGCTTTGGTTACTTATTTTGATCAATATATCCTCGATTCTCCTCGTCGTGTCAGTCATCTCTACCATTTTTTATTCGAAACTAGCCTGTTTCTCTTCGAATTTATCCATCCATTTACATGATTCTTCTATGAACTGTTGAAGCTGAACTTCGACCTTCCGAAACCCATCGTCTCCGGTGAGACTCCGTTGTTTATCTACCATCAATCTGTAGCCAGTGATCGGCGCTCTGATATCAAAATTGTAGCAGTTCTGCTGCTACTGAGAATATTTAAAAAAAGAGAATAAAAAGGAAATAAAGAAAGCAGATTTTCATTCATAAGATATTCTCTAAATACAATGCAAAGGCTAATATATAGAGCTAAAAGGACGACAATCTGAATTTTCTGACAAACCTAATCATCATTTGACACATGTCCCTCCTCTAGAACCATCTAATAGCTGGACTAAATAACAAAAACAGCTAATCTAATGCTAACAACACGGGTCACTATTAGGCTGAAAACACAAAGAAACTATTGGGCGTGCTACACCTTTCCTCTGCTCCCTTTTCCCTGGATTGAAGTGCTAGTTCATTGTCTTGTATCCAACAATCTAAGAAACGCAGCTTAGTCTAACGTCTCGGAGTCGGTGTGCGATTGATGCACAAACTAAGCCTCTTCTATTTGCAACGAAAGGGAAAGAGAAACGATACTGAATTTTTGGGAATCAGAAAAAGACACTAACTTGCCAACTTGCTCCGGTTAAGGTAAACATTCGAAGATTAGTTTATAGATCACCGTAAGGTATCTAATTTTTGTGCCTTTTGAAAGTATTAACCGAGCTACGACAAAAGGCATGTCAACTAGGGATTTCTGTGAGATTGGCCAAAAGTTTGAACACTTGAAAAGTTGGTTTATCGTTTAAACAGTCAACGGTTATTGTCCATTTGAATTGTTTGCAATGACTACCATTTCACCAAGTGACAAAACCAAAATTGAACTGAAGTTAAATACCTGTGGAAAAGGAAATAAGGAAACTCCCTTTTGTTTTTCGGTCATGAAGGAAACTCCCACTGGCAACTACAAGTCACTGATGCCTATATTAAAATAGGGGAAGTATAGCAACAACAATGACAAGACTGAGGATAATCTTTTTTAATTCCTATGGAGATTATGTATTGAAACTGACGTAGAGTTGTAGGCTTCCTTGAAAACAACCTTCAAGTTGTGTATTTTTTAAAGGGAAAATTTCACATTAGAATAATGGGCTTTTTACTTTTTAATTTTATAGCTCATATTATAATTTACAATCAACTCCTTCAAAAATAATTGGTTAAGATTCAACATCCAACTCCAATAGGTTCTCAAAATTACTATTTAAAAAGATTCTCAAGCTTTTAAGTTAATTTTCGAATCAGTAACTGTGACTCAAATATTAGTTCAACAAACCAAATCCAATTGGGTGGTGAAAATTAGATTTTTAACAAGTTTAAATATGTTGGTTTAAATTTCGAATTTGATTTTGTGAGAAATTTGGAGTGAGTTTAATTTAGACTTGTTAGAAATAGTATAAGAGGTGGTATATAAATTTTGAAGTCATTTAATGGAGATTTGGACTGGTTTTGAACAAGAATAGCAGCTGAAAATCGTGGAAGAAGTTCATCGACATACGCTTGTATAAAAGTGTATAATAGTGTATAAGATGTGTTTATACACTCATATATACTATTATACAAGATTATACATAATTATACAAAAAACTGACTTCGTCTTCTTCCTTGCGTCTTCTCTGAAATTTAATTAAAATCTTGCTCAAATCTACTCCAAATCACTTCAATTTAAATTTTGAACTCGTTTTGATATTTTCAATCAATTGGAACAACACTCAATCCAAAAAACTAACAAACTCAAAAAAAAAACATTTTCGAAATCAAAACTTTGAATGGTCTTCAATGTGGACTTCTACTCTTCAATTTTCTTACATTGCAACCATGTGACACAAGAGGAGAAGCAGAAAGTATACGTCCCTTTGAAGCATATGTAGAAGATGTGAGGAGAAGAGAGAGTGAAAACAATGGTCCACATATTTAATTTCATAGCGTTTAGAAGCAAGTTGTAAGAACACATATTTTGAACTTGCTAGTGCTTTCAAAATATGTACAATATGGGCTAAGTCGGGTAAAACTTAAAAACATGGGCCATTTTTTGTTATGATATGAAGTCATGTGTATTTTCCTGTAATTCTTTCTCTAAAAATTTATGAAAGAATCGTGCTCAAATTCGAGTGGGTGCTATTGAAATTAATTGATCCAAGAAGCTTCAACCTAAAGACTTGGTTCAGTTGGACTACATTGCAACTCTTTGAAATTTCTTCAAGATTGAAATTCTGGATTCAAAAAAGTCGAATTGGGTTCTTGATTTTTGTTGAGATTTCTTCAAGAATGATGTTCTATAGCTATTTCAATTTATGAGGTTTCTTAACAGATTTGAGGAAGATGTATTTTGGTGAAAAAAATCAAATGGATTTTGATTAATACCAGTGAAATTATTTGGGGGAAGCTAAAAATATTAAAAAATCTTTTAGTAACTTAAATTTAGAGTACCGGGTTGATTGAGCATGACTAAAGATGATTTGAGAATCATACTAGTTGAAAAAGAAAATTGAAGGTGAAATCCGGTTTTCGTATACAATATTATACAGAATTATAATAAGTGTATAATGTTGTATATTAGGTGTGTAAATAGTTTTATACAACATTACTCTTTCTATTCGCGATTTATGTTGGACTTTGATGGAGTGGCCTTTCTCTTTGAAGTAAGTTCCTCTTTTACATATGTAGTTAAAGCTAATTTTATTTTTTTGTGTTGGTGAAATACTAAATACATTATTATACATTCCATAAACGAATTTATACATAGTTATACATTTTTATACATGTACAATATATGTGGACTTAAAACTGAAATTAAATTTTTTTCTCACTTTTTCTCGAACAAATCAATGTATAAAGTCAATTTTTTGTTGATTTCTCTAATTGCAAACTTGTAGCAATTTTTTTCAAATTTTATTTTTTATTCTTTTGTTTCTGCTATTTAGAACTTGGGAGAAGAAAATTTAATTTTTTTCAAGTTGCATTATAGTTAGATTGCATTGTTGTGGTTGCAATACGAATATATATGATCAATTTAAGCTAGTTGTGTACAAAGAACAAAATAATCACATATAGATCTATAAAATCATATACAGGCGATAATGTCATATTATGAGAGTTTCATGGGCTATACGGATGAAAGTATAAAATGATGGCTATGCGGATAAGCACCTATGTGAACTGTATGCAATTATCCCTTATTTTAATCGCTAGATGCATGTATTAGGCCGACCACGATCGGGTAGGCAAGCTTTAGAACCTTTATTTCGGTCGAGGTTAGAGATTGTACCTTAGTTTATTATATTATCCGGGGTACCCGTGTAACTTGTAAATATTATACAAGGTATATTAATTTGTTTTGGATTATGTGTGTGCGATTTTTTCAGGAGACACACACCAATTAATACATAGCTTCTTTCTCTCAATTACTAATGTGTAATTTTATTCATATTAGTAGTAATTTTAGGGAAAGAAGGAAATTGTTTCAGCATACTTTGTTCAAGTTTCCATCACGACACCATCTTTTCGCATGTATATTTTCTCAATTACTTGTCTAAACAAGCCATTAATTAAGCAAAACGAAAGGTTTAGCCCCCAAAAATTTATTGTTAGGTCACCAACTTATCGAGTTACCGTAGCTACCACACAGGTCCATACCCATGATTACGTTTACCCTTTTGTTTAACAAATTCAATTACAAATAATTTACAACTTCAACTTGCAAATAATCTTATTTATTTGAAAGTTGAAATTTGTTTCACAAGTTTCGAGAAAGGATATAAACTTCAACATGAAATAATTAGTAATTCATTTCTAAGTTGAAGTGGTGATTTGAAGGTTTAACTTTAACTCACAAATAATCAACTTTGACAACCTTTAAAATAGCTACTCCTCCTGATTAAATTTATATGAATTTGTTTGATTGGTGCGGAGTTCAAAAAATTTGAAGTCTTTTGGAAATTTTGGTTCTAAACAAGTTAAAAAGGGGCCCAAAGTATTTTTGTGGTTATAAAAACTTCACATTAAGGGTATAATTGTAAGTTTAAGCTAAATTATTTCTAAATTTAGAAAAATATCATTTTTTGGAATAGACGAAAAAGGAAATAGGTTCACATAAACTGAAACGGAAGGAGTATAACTTTGGCCTTACACATTTTACACATTAATAAACCTTTTTTATAACGTCAATGTTATTTAAATCTTTTTATCAGCTGACCGAAAATGTGTCCAAACGTATATTAATTGACTTGTATTGAAAGGTTGTTGCGTGGCTTTAGTGCGCTTTTGATTGGATACCATTTCCGCATGTTTTAAATGTAAAAATTTCACCGCCCTATTTGATCGCCCCATTTAATTTGTATGTACTTTTTAAATCTTATTTTTTAAACTTCTATTCATTGTTTAAAAATTTTCATGCCTTTTTCTCCTCTTTTTTCTTGTTCTTCTTCTTTTTCTTCTTCTTCTTCTTGTTGTTGTTATAACGGTTTTTCTATTGGGGCGCTTTATTTTTTTACTATTGCTTAAGTTTTCTTCTCTTTTTTTTTCTTAATTGCAAAATGGATTTGTTAGATTTATTATTGTTGTGACAAATTGATGATTGGGGTTTGTTCTTAATGATATTTGGAGGTTATGTTTCGAATTTGAGCTCATTTGGAGTAGATTTAGGTATTAAATCGTATATCGGATTGTAAAAATTCAAAGAACAAATTTCTGTTTCTGGGCATTTGCACGTCAGGCCTATTTTGCCTTAAGTGCATGAAAAAATTGGCTGTGGTTCAGACCTTTTGGACTTAAGTGCATGATTGCGATTTTTCACTTCAAACTTATTGGCATTAACTATAGGAAAATGTTGGTTGAACTTCAGACCTGTTGGCCTTAAGTGCATCTGAAGTGCAATTTTTCACTTCAAACTTGTTGGCCTTAAGTGCATGAAACCATTGGTTGCACTTAGACCTATTTGGCCTTAAGTGCACCTAAAATGCAATTTTTCACTTAAGACTTATTGGCCTTAAGAGTAGGAAAATGTTTGTTGCACTTCAGACTTTTTGGCCTTAAGTGCATCTAAAATATAATTTTCACTTCAGATGGCCTTAAAGTGCATGAAACCATTGGTTGCATTTCATACCTATTTGGCCATAAGTGCATCCAAAGTGTAATTTTTTCACTTCAGACCCGATAAATTTGAAATTGATTGTAAAATGAGTAAGCTTGTTAATTTTTCGCAAAGTGGGTATTGATTCAATTGCAATCCCAAAATCGGATATAGATGTAAAAGCTGGTTTAAATAGGGCTAGCTTTAGAGAACATCCCAAATCTCTACTAACACCAGCCTGCTTGGCCCAAAACTGATAAAAATCGTTTGGGCCAGGGGAAATGGGAATTACGATCACCGACATTTGTCTTGGTTACAACATATTTGTCTGTATCTTCTTGAAGGTCCTCGGCTAAGTAACTATATGGCATCAGTACTTCCATAGATTTTGTTTCATAATTAGATTAATACTAGTAAGAGATAACCATGCTATGCATGGGCCCAATAACACTTTTATCTGAATATTAAAGTCATAAAGATGTGTGTGCTAGAGTTAGACAGAGTTCATATTCAAAGGATATTAAAGTTATTCTTAAATCACCTAAAGTCATTAAAATCATAATTTTATTCGTCTCAGCTATTACTTAAAATTAAAATTTAAGGAGTTTGATTTCATGATCATATTGTTCAAATTAGCTGGAGTTATAAAATATATATTTAATTTATAAACAGTGACAATCTTCTTGTGATGCAATGTCAAGTTATGTAACGAAACTAAAATTAGATTCCCATTTAATATTACTTCACATCTAAAATAAATATTTTTTAAAATTTTTGTATGCTCATTAAAAAAATCATATAAAACAAAAATTATAAGATTTATTTGATTAAGTTATGCTTTATGTCATAGTTAAATTACTCATTATACTATGTGGGTAATTATTAGATCGAAAATTGATTTAGAAAAACATGACTAATGTCGTTTTAATTTCCCAAAGCATCATTTATTTTGGTCAAATATATTTAGCTAAATAAATTGACATTTATTTTGTAGGGGAGAGAATAAATCTAATTTAAATTATTTACATGTGAAATTAGTAGAAAAAAAGGATTCTTGTTTTTCGGTTTTACGTCAAATTAGACTCTATTTTACTCAAAAAAATTATTTACTCAAAGGAATATTTTGATGTTATTTTTATAAGATTATAGAGATGCATATAATAAAAATAGATGATTTTAGCTTCAGTTATTGATTATGAAAATTTATACTACTATTGTTTTATAGGAAACAAAAACTCTTAAAATTTGAATGATGGGAAAGAAATTTACGTTTAAAAAAAAGAACTTTCGAGTGCACATATGTCCAACTAATTATTTGTACAAATGTTAACTATATAATTTAAGTCACTACAAATCAAATTAAGAGAGAAAACATAATTGTGCAAGAACTTTAAAAACAAAACATAACCCTAGCATCAATTCTCAATTAACAAAACGTGGTTGCAAATATTTTATATTCCATAATATAATCTCAATCGATCCCAATCACATTGCAAACGAAACTCCCTTTTTCCATACAACACTCCATTAATAGATATTGTATTATCATAAATATATCAATCTATATAATTTTGGTTTGAATAATTCTAGTATATTACAAAATTTAACTAAGTTATTTAATTATACAAATAGAATAATAATACAATGTATATATGTATATATTTATTTATGTATTTTATTTATATATATATATATATATATGAATATTTATGAAATATTTTTAGTATATTTCAAATTTAATTCGAAAATTTAATTATACAAAAAGTATAATAATTGTATAATGCATTTGCCTTATTCAAAGGTCCCTGCAATAAGCTACAAAACTTGACCTTTATGTAGAATTAGGATTGTTTTTCAATGTTATCTCTAATGACATGGAAACAACCGAAGAGGGCCGCACTTAATCTGTAAGTAGCAGTCTTAAACTGCTGCAGTGACACGTGGCATGGAAAGTGGAGGTGGAACTCATAATTCCAGAAAACTTATCAAATGTGTACAAACAATAAAGCTGACAAATACAATACCTTGAAAGCATATAAACTATGAAATTCCAAAAATATCCATATGTCAGGCAGACATGTTGACCATGAGCTGCCTGATTATCCCCACTTATAGTATATGAATAGATTTGGTGATTATTCAACTATGGATCAAAATAGGATCATGTAATTTAGAACAAAGAAAAAATTCATATCGTTTTGTGTATTGTAGTTAAAATTGTATTATGGGAGCATAACCTTGTTTAGTTGTGCCCTGTCATAACTCTAAAATAGTCCATAAAGTTTTACAACTGTAATATTCGGGTTTAGCTTGCACGATTATTCAATGTGTATCTGTGAACTCCTGTCTTAGCACAAATACGATAATTCTATCCACTAAAACTTGTTAAAAGATCACGAAAATTAGCACGGCGTGACTCTTAAAGGGAATGATCTTGGCAGAATATCCCTATCTTTTTTATGGTGGAAAATAAAATTTAATGATTGATTTATTGTTAAAATCGTTTCAATGTTGGTAATGCGTTCTTGAAATTTTCGTTCAGACACAGATTTTCGTAATTTACTGTAAAAATATCAAAGCTCAATTGTTGAACCTTAAAAAGTGTTCGAAGACAAAACAAGTCTTTGATTTGGTGTTATTCGGCTAAATTGGTGATTGAGCATTATTTGTGTTGGTATTTGGAAACTTTGTTTCAAAATTGATATTAGTTGGAGCAAATTTGTGGTGGTTTGATCGAAATTGAAGTTACAAATTTCGAAGAAAACTTTGTTAAAACAACCCAGCAAAAGTATGTCAATCTTGTAGACTTTGATGAACATCTTAATAGATAGATAGATAAAGTAATTCCTAAAGAACAAAAGTATGACAATCTGATAGACATCAATGACCAACTTAATAAATAGGTGGAGTAATAATAACACCAACTCTACGTAAGATTCAATTAATTTAATCCGATAAAAAAAAACCTTGAAAACCTTGTGCGGGTCTAGGGTCAAAGGGTTATTTTTTGATACCGCACATGTTAGCGATATTTCACTATGATCAACTCCAAAAAGTCCTTTTTTATCAATCACCTAATATGTATTGATAATTTGGTCGATTGAAGTATTCCGATTATCAAAAGAGGCTCCTATAAATTAGTTAAACAACAAATTATTTCTGAGTCCAGAGGTATCTAGAAATGGGAACAGATTGAAATAAGAAAACCAGTAGGGTTCTTCACGTGCTTTGTCGTGTAAAAGACATAACCATTATTTTAAGATGTTTGTTTTGTTTAGCAAACATAAGTGATTACAGTATCTACTGCCTTTATTTCGAAAACAACCACACCAATTGCCTAATTATCCTCAGAAATTTCTAGGCGCTTTGTCTAGAAAATGCATTCTTTTCCAAGTTTTGAATGTGGCCAAACTTACACTTTAATTCGAACAACCATTGATGGCTTAAAAAGCTAAATATACACAAAAAAATATATATATATATATAAAATATGTATCATATGTATTAATATGTAAAAGATATATTTTATCGGTTATTATTGTTTGGAGCGACTATACTGTATAGTATTCCTTCGGTTTTGGTGTTTACTGGGCTTTGATTGCATCAAAGGGTCAGGCATGGCTTAAATTGGTCCTGAACTGATAAAAGTTGATTCCCATGTTAAGGGCCCGTTTGGCCTTAAAAAAATTCACTTTTTGGGGGGAAATTTTCAGTTCTTTTCGGAATTAGTGTTTGACGATGAATCACTCACGTAAATTTAAAAACAGTTCCAAATTATATTCATGTTCAAACACAATTCTAATTTTCATTTGACTTTGTTTTAAACTTTTTTTTTCCAGAAATTTACAATTATTATGTCCAAACGCCCACTAAATGTGATTCTAAACTTTGCAAACATATTATTTAGTAAACAAGTAGGGTTCTTCACGTGCTTTGTCGTGTTAAAGACATACTATAACTAATTTTGAGATCTTTTTTTCCAAACTGAAGTTAATTATTATAGCACCTTTGAATTAATACAATGACAGGAGAGCCACTGCATTTTCTTTTGAAATTGACCCTACCAATTTCCTAATTTTGCTCAGAGTTTTATGGGTGATTTGCTCGAGTTTTCTAGAAAATGCATGCCCTTTCCAAAGTTTAAATTTTGGTAAAAAGGAATATATATGAGTGATCAAATTAAATAACTAAACATTAATTTGGAGTAATTGATAAAGCATTTAACTAATCTTTGATGGCTTAATTATGTGTTGTAAATGTTTATGGTATGTGATCCTACTGCTCAATTCCTACAAATGTAAGTGACTTGTGCATTTCGTCTACGGCTCTTCTAGTCAACACATTTTTGGCCTTTGACATTTGAATAAGCTTGGAAACTGGATATTTTCAATAAATGATTTTTTTTCTTTGATGTTATTTTTAACGTTTTGAGTGAACAAGGTTTTGGAAAGAAAAATTCCAAATTTTGGAGATTAACACTCTTGTTTGTGAAAAATGAAGCAAAATGTTTTAATTAAGGACGCAATAAAATTTGGACCGATAATTAAAACTAAGTATACATGAATAAAATAGTACTAGCAGTAGTACTTAGTAAATTCTTTCACATCTAATGATGTACAATAACTGTCACTCTCTGTTTTCTTAGAAATATCATTTTTATAGTAGTACTAACCTCGCTATCTTTTAACTCCCGTTTGGATATAAATCATTTTTACTTCTTTTTTTTTTTTTGCAAAAAAATAATAATAATTAAGATTATTGTTTGTTCATGAATTTAATCAGTTTTTGAAGAAATATTTTCAAGTTCCATAAAATGATATGGGCTAGTTTTGAATAAAAAAATTATATCCACACACAAAACTTCAATAGTTTTTCAAGCAATATATATATATATATATATCTAAATACAACTGTTACTTTTAAAAATTATATTTCAATGCAACATTAAAAAAATTAAGTTTTTATCAAATCTATGTCCAAATGCCTACTTATTTTAAGGAATCTCGATAATCACATAAATATAATGCCCTACTTG
Organism: Nicotiana undulata; assembly: GCA_005239495.1. Classification (NCBI taxonomy): domain Eukaryota; kingdom Viridiplantae; phylum Streptophyta; class Magnoliopsida; order Solanales; family Solanaceae; genus Nicotiana; species Nicotiana undulata. The sequence goes on from ML241687.1 coordinate 26,659, forward strand.
ACACACAACTGATAAGGGATTTTATGTGCTTTTGCAAGAAAATAATTGTTGGGTCATCAAATTGTCATAGCGAATCTATAGAATTTGTTTTTCCAATCCTATATATGCCACACTACTTAAATTGAATTATTTTTTTCCGTCCATTGACTTAAAATGAATGGGAAAAATCCAAGAATTTCACATCAATAAAAGAGAATATTTAGAAAAGGGAGTCTGAAATGAAGAAAGAAACAAATAAAAGAAAAGGGAGAATTCCTCAAAAAGAATCCAACCGTTGAATTATCTCAATTTCGCTACGGAATCGTCGTTTTATTCTATCAAAAAGAGCGTTGATTAGTTTTCGTGTCGAACTCGAACCTAGGCCCTAGCTAGTAGTATTCCGGAATCACATTTTAACTGCCTCATTTTTCTTAGAAATACATACGAAGCTAGCTTATAAGGTACGGATTCGGGCGAACCGATTAATTATATACTACTAAGAGTTTATTAATATTTTATTACAAACTTAATTATTATTATATATTATTTTAAATTTGATATAAAAACTTATAAAGTACAAATCTTGAATTCGCACGAGTAGAATCCAAAAGGGAAAATCCGAAAAGATCAAAAAAAATCTTTTAGCAATAATGAAAGATTGGTGCACCGCATGCGTAAAAAAATTGCTTAATCCCATGACCAAATTGGCCCCAATTGTTGGGGAAGGGCCACCACTTATCACTCACCATACATGCTTTTAAAGCACATTTAGGGGTCGTTTGGTATTAAGTATAAGAAGATATAGTGTTGGTATAAAAATTTAACATCACCTTAATATTTTATTTGGTTAGCAAATTATGTGTAAGTTATCCCATGATTAAAATTAATATTGGGATAACTTGTACTTTATACTGGGTGGGGTAATTAACATTGATATAACTTATACATTCATCTTACAAATTATGCAATTGTCATATTTAATACAACATATTCCAACATAACTAATCTCAACATAACTTATACCAATATAACTTATTCCGACATAAACCGTATTCAAACCAACCATCCCCTTTGATTTTAATTCATCTTGTCATGCATGTAGCCACGTATCCTTCACGTTTAGCCATTTGGTTTTGACAGGTGAACTGCTGCAATTTTCTACTCGTCCAATTTGTTAGTTCCATCAAACTGTTTTTAATTAGGTAGGTCTAAACAATTAGTAAAGCGTAAAGTTCCAATGACCACTTTAATTAGAATTTTTACTCAAAAATTCTTTCAACTAATATTTTATTCTTGCAAGTGTTTCATTTAAATTACTTTATAATATTTTGAACAACTCTTTTAATACAAGAGTAAGGAATATACAGCATTCTTGATAATATTTTATTGAAAAAAAATTGTAAACCCCGCAATATCCTACGTGACCTTTACCACTTTGTGACTCGAGATTCGAGAACAGCGAGAAGAAGCTTGCTTAAGCATATTGGTAGGCTTAACCCAATTTGCCCTTAGCCTCCTATAATTGAAAAATAACCCTACAAAGATCTTTTATGTTTTATTCTTAAAATTTGAAGATACGTCTATTTTTGTAACATATCGTATTATCTATTTATCTTGAGGATATTATGGTTCTTTAAATTTACAAAGATTATGTATTTTTTGTCCAACTGATGAAATATCCATACTTTCCACATGAATGGGGAATGATTATATCACGTAAGTATACATGAAAAACTGTGTGATTCGCATAGCAATGATTAATTGCATCTGGATAAGTAGGTTTTCCTTTAAACTTTCCGTTGTGAACTTATGTCGGATATACTCGATCAATCGTAAGATTTGATATCCTTGAACCGTCGAATTTTGGTGTATACCTAGACAACCACAAGTCACACAACCAACCCTTAACCATCTTTGGTTCTCATTGTTGTGTTCGTTTCAGCCATGAACATCGCCTGCTTTCATAAGTGCATAGAGAACTGGCCTTGCAAAATTCTCCTTGAAGCGGCTAACACTTCGCACTTACATAGGTGATTCCTAAACGTGTCATCCTGTAGATACACTATTTGATATACCCCGTATCAAATTTAGAAATCATTAAAAAGCCTTAATGCTTTATCCTTGATACTGAACATTGTCTCTATCACGAGAATGGACCAAAAAATTAGTTGACAATGTTGAACCGTCATTAATGACTTTGTTTGATCTCCTTGAACCTAGATCTTGGGATCTCCAGTCTTCTAGGTAGAGTTACCGCCACTATGACTTGTTCTAGGCCATAGTCCCATTCCCCTTGATGATTTCTCAACTACATCTCTAGTTAGGCCTTTTGTAAGTGGATCCGACACATTATNCGGCCATTGTCCCATTCCCCTTGATGATTTCTCAACTATCTCTCTAGTTAGGCCTTTTGTAAGTGGATCCAACACATTATCACTTGACTTTACATAATCAATCGTGATAATTCCTCTAGAGAGTAATTGTCTAACGATTTTATGTCTTCGTCGTATATGACGAGATTTACCGTTATACATAACGCTCCCAGCCCTTCCAATTGCCGCTTGACTATCGCAATGTATGCATATTGGTGCCAACGATTTGGGCCATAATGGAATATCTTCCAAGAAATTACAGAGCCATTTAGCTTCTTCACCGGCTTTATCCAAGGCTATGAACTCAACCTCTATTGTAAAGCGAGCAAAACAAGTTTGTTTGGACGACTTCCAAGATACCGCTCTTCCACCAATAGTGAATACAAATCAACTTGTGGACTTGGAATCAGTTGATCCGGTGATCCAATTTGCATCACAGTATCCCTCAATGACCGCAGGATATTTACTGTAGTGCAAAGCAAAGTCCTGGGTATGTACTAAATACCCCAAAACTCGTTTCATGGCCATCCAATGATATTGACCTGGATTGCTCGTATATCGACTCAATTTACTTATAGCACAAGCTATATCTGGTCGTGTACAATTCATGATGTACATTAAACATCCTAACACACGAGCATANCATTATATCTGGTCGTGTACATTTTATTATGTACATTAAGCAACCCAACACACAAGCATAATCCAATCGTGATATGTTTTGGCCTTTGTTCTTTGCTAATGCAAGATTCACGTCAATTGGAGTCTTTGCAACTTTAAAGCCTAAGAGCTTGAATTTTTCAATTACTTTCTTAATATAATGAGATTGTGACAATGCCAGACCTTGAGAAGCCTTATGGATCTTAATTCCAGAATTAAATCAGCAACTCCCAAGTCTTTCTTATCAAACTTGCCAGTTAGCATGCGCTTAGTCGCATTTATGTTGGCAATGTCATTACTCATTATCAGCATATAATCAACATATAAGCAAACAATGTCTATGTTATTTGGAACATTTTTAATGTACACACATTTATCACATTCATTTATTTTAACACCATCTGACAACATTGTTTTGTCAAATTTCGCAAGTCATTGTTTGGGTGCTTGTTTTAGTCTGTAAAGGGACTTAACAAGTCTACATACATTCTTTTCCTTACTTGGAACTACAAACCCTTCAGGTTGTTCCATGTATATTTCTTCCTCCAACTCTCCATTTAAGAAGGTCGTCTTAACATCCATTTGATGAATTTTAAGACCATAAACTGCAGCTAACGCTACTAACGTTCGTATGGACGTAATTCTTGTAACTGGAGAGTACGTATCGAAATAGTCAAGACCTTCTTGTTGTCTATACCCTTTGACCACAAGTATTGCCTTAAATTTTTCAATAGTGCCATCATCTTTCATTTTCCTCTTAAAGATCCATTTAGAACCCAACGGTTTATTTCCAGGAGGAAGATCAACCAATTCTCATGTATGGTTGTTCAATATGGATTCTATTTCACTATTGATTGCTTCTTTTCAAACAATGATTCCGAAGAAGACATAGCTTCTTTAAATATTTGAGGATCATTTTCCAATAAGAAAGTCACAAAATCTGGTCCAAATGAAGTAGACGTTCTTTGACGTTTACTACGTCTTGGATCCTCCTCATTAAGTGTACTTTCTTTTGTTTATTCCTAAGGTCGTTTAGATCCTTCACCAATCGACTCACATTTCTTTTTATACGGATATATATTTTCAAAGAACTCAATATTATCTTATTCTATAAAAGTATTATTATGAATGTCGAGATTTTCTGATTTATGAACCAGAAATCGATATGCTTTACTATTAGTCGCATATCCTATGAAAACACAATCAACGGTTCTCTGTACTATTTTTACCCTTTTGGGTTTAGGAACTTGCACTTTTTCCAAACACCCCCACACTTTAAAATAATTCAAGTTGGGCTTCCTTCCTTTCCATTTTTCATATGGAATGGATTGTGTTTTGCTATGGGGCACTCGATTTAATATTCGATTAGCCGTAAGAATGGATTCTCCCCACAAGTTATGTGGAAAACCAAAACTTATCAACAATGCTCCTTTAATGTACGATTCTTTCTTTCCGCAATCACATTGGATTGAGGTGTGTAAGGGACCGTTGTTTGATGAATAATTCCATATTCTAAACATGTTTGTTCAAAAGGAGATTCATATTCACCACCCCTATCACTTATTATCATTTTGATTTTCTTGTTAAGTTGCGTTTCAACTTCATTTTTGCATTGCTTGAATGCGTCTATTGCTTCATCTTTACTATTAAGTATGTAAACACAGCAATATTGAGTATTATCGTCAATAGAAATTATGAAATACTTCTTTCCACCTCGAGATGGTATTGACTTCATGTCACAAATATCTGTGTGAATTAAGTCTAACGGATTTGAATTTCTTTCAACTGAATTATAAGGATATTTAACATACTTAGATTCCACACATACTTGACATTTTAATTCGTCGCATTCAAACTTAGGCAGTACTTCCAAATTAATCATTTTCCGCAAGGTTTTATAATTTACATTACTCAAACGTACATGCCATAATTCATTTGACTCAAGTAAGTAAGACGAAGCTGAAATTTTATTATTACTTTCAACAACCATTACATTCAGCTTGAAAAGGCCCTCGGTGAGGTAACCTTTTTCCTACAAACATCGCGTTCTTACTTATTACAACCTTATCGGATACAAATACACATTTAAAGCCATTCTTAACAAGAAATCCAGCGGAGACTAAATTCTTCCTAATCTCGGGAACATGAAGGACGTTGTTCAAAGTCCTCACTTTGCCGGAAGTCATTTTGAGAAATATCTTCTCATATCCTTCAATCTTGGCCTTTGCAGAATTTCCCATAGAAAGCGTCTCACCGGGTCCAACAAGAGCATAAGTAGCAAAAGCTTCTCTAACAGCACAAACATGGCGAGTGGCTCCAGAATCAATCCATCACTCTTTAGGATTGCCCACCAAGTTGCATTCGGAAATCATGGCACACAAGTCATCAACATCATCATGATTTTCAACCATGTTTCCTTGGCCCTTCTTTTTGTCTTTCTTCGGAGAACGACACTCCGTAGATTTGTGTCCGGCTTTTCCACAGTTGTAGCAGTTTCTAGTGAACCGCTTCTTGCTTGGGTTGTATTTCGGTCCAGAAGCCTTCTTCCTCTTTTTGTTCTCTTCAACAACATTTGCTCCCATTATTTTTGAGTTTCCACGGCCTCTCTTGTCAGCATCTTTATTGTCCTCTTCGGTTCTCAACCGAACAATGATATCTTCAAGGTACATCTCCTTGCGATTGTGTTTCAAATAGTTTTTGAAGTCCTTCCACAATAGAGGCAACTTCTCAATCGTCGCTGCTACTCTGAATGCATCATTGATGACAAGAACTTCAATGAAACTTCTGTTAGAAAACATAATAAAATTAATACTACTAACATTAGTATTAATTCTACTTATACCTTCAGCAAGGAGATCGTGAATAATCACTTGTAATTCCTGGACTTGGGTAATAACATACTTGCTATCTACCATTTTGTAGTCCAAAAACTTTGCAGCAACGAACTTCTTCAACCCGTCATGTTTAGTTTTGTATTTCTTTTCAAGCGCTATCTACAGTTCTTTTGACGTTTTCACGCCATTGTAGACGTTATACAAAGCATCCTCCAGCCCGCTTAGAATATAATTCTTGCACAAAAAATCTGAATGCTTCCATGCCTGGAGTTTCATCTGACAGCACAGGAACATCTTTCTTGATGAACTTCTGGAAACTTAGAGTAGTCAAGTAGAAGAACATCTTTTGCTGCCAGCGCTTGAAATCAATCCCGAAAAATTTATCAGCCGGTGCCAATGCTGCCGGTGTTGTTCGGCTCGTTGAAGCATTGGCAGTTACCGTTGGAACAGCTTGATTTCCGTTTTCATTCGTCATTTCTGTAAAAGAGTGACAGAAACGTTAAAATCACGTAGATTTTAATCTCCAATAGAGTACAAATCCACAAAGGTTTTACTCTCCAGAAACAATGAATATAACACAAATACAGAAAATAATTAAATTCCTTAAGCTTGTTAATACCTTATATTTGTAAAATAATTCTGGAGAAAATAAAATAACATAACCATAAATGTAAATGAAATAAAAGAACCAATTTGAGCCCACTGAATTCACAGTGTTTCCTTGAGGAATCTAATCCCCTCATAGTACCCAAGGTTATGGATTATTTCCTCCCATGATAGAACGAATTACACACTGTTGTAGTGGTACTTCAAACCCTAGTGTTTCAGCGAACACAAAGTTCGGTAGCAAATCATACTTACTATTGCTTTCTTTGAAGTTAAAAAATATGCAGAAGAAATGAGGAGCTCAAAATTAGTATGTAAAATCTGAGAGAATGAACTTGTATTTATAGCCAAAGTTGGACTGAAATATGAAGAGGTGCAACTCTTCAGAATGGTTGTTTTTGCAAAACAACGATAGAATAAATGTCATGACATAATTGGCTATTTACTCAACAATAAAGAGGAAAAATTGAAGGATAGTTAATTTTCTGTTACAAAAACAGAAATATGAAAATTGGATAACTGAAATAGATTTAATATTAATATTTATTTTAATATTAATATTTTATTATTAAACCGAAGCCGAAGCCGAGCCGAGCGACCGACGACTTCGACGGCGCGAGGCTTGCCTTCTTCTCAACTCTTTAAGAGCTAGAAGAAGATCAATTGCTTGTATACCCATCAAAAACCTTTTCATCTTCCCATATGGGACAATCAAGGGTACCTCAAATATTGCTTAAGAGAGAAAATGTAATATATTGCTTCATTATATGTGAATGTAATGGTTACAAACTGATTGGAAACCCCTTTATATAGAAGAGGAGTCCTACGTAAGGCACAATTCTAAATATAGAAGAACATCCCATGATTGGTTAATTAATCGGTCTTGACTTCATACGTGCCGAGATTTCTGCCATGATCCTTGCCCGATCACGGATATCTCGTCTTTTCACTATTTGACTCAGCAAACTTCCTTTAATCTCGCTCGATCTCTATCCCGCTCGGTCTCGATCTCGGCTAGTCTCGATCTCAATAGATTCTTGAATCATGAGCGTGGCATAATATCTTTATGTCACAATCCGATATAACACGGGGTCGAATCTTAGCCCGCCGTCTTTGTCTCGATTAACCATACAAAATCGGGCAAGCCCGATACGCACACTTCACCTTTAACCATTTCACATATTTTAAAATCGTTCATATTTGAAAATTCACCAAGTAACAATATTTCCCCTTAAAATCTACTTCACTCAATTGTTTTACTTCATGTGTACGAGTCAAGTTTAAATTCAATTAGCCCCGTTTGGACACGATTTTGTTTATATTAATTTCTTCAATAGAAAATTTAGAAATAATGGTTGTTCATGAAATTTGATTAGATCTTGAAAATAAATTCTAAGTTTGAGAGAAATTTGTTTTCTACTCACATAACTTTAATTATTTTTTCTAGTAAAATGCCTGTCAAAACACAATTTCAACGTTTTAAAACAGTTTTTCAATACGACTTCAAGTTTTAATTAAATTTATACTCAAAAGCTAGCTAAAGTTGTAACATAAACTTAATTCATATCAGGATCTTGAACATGATAATCTTACACAGAATTGTTACCGAAAACATACCTGAATCGTAAGTCATTATCACGAAGCGGAAGCGTTAATTAGAATTGGTTTCTCACCCCTTGCCCTAGCGTTCATTACCGTCGACTTTAGTTGATGGAAGAGAGAATAGAAAGAAAAAAATACGGTAACCCTCCCACCTTGCCCAATAATCACATAATATTAATATTTAATAATATAAACATTAGTTGCGCGTAATTAAATTTCTTCTATAATGTCCATCATAAGTACCATGATATGATAAATTACTAAATACGAGTTATGACGGTTATATATAATTTATCTACATACTCCCTTTCATATACTACAATATTACTAATTCATCGTATCAGGTCCATAAGCTATTAAATATTATAGTCCACAATAATGTCTCATTGAGACTTATCCTGTAATATCTCAAAACAATAATTTGTACATTATGAGGAAAAAGAAATCATTAATGTATATCAGAAATACATAAATGAGCTCAGAGTGTCAAAACATCATAAATACATCAGTCATAAATACAACCAAGACTCGTTCTATGTACATGTTCTTTAAATATCTTTGGCTGTAAACCTTTCGTTATGGATCTGCAACCTTGAGATCAGTTCTAATATGCTCGAGTGATACTCTTTGTTTCTGAACTTCCTCCTTGATGGTAAAATACTTTAATTCCATATGTTTGGCACTTTATGAGTACTTATCGTTCTTGGAGAAGAATACTGTTGTAGAATTATCACAGTAAATTTTCAGCGGCTTGGTAATGGTATTGATAACCACAAGTCCTGAAATAAAGTTTCGCAGCCATAATGCATGAATTGTGGCTTCAGAACATACCACAAATTCTTCTTCCATCGTGGATGTAGCAATGATAGAATATCTGGCACTCTTCCACGGTATTTCTCCTTAAGCTAATTGGAACAAATAACCAAACGTAGACTTCCTAGTGTCAATACACCCAAGGAAATCCGAATCCAAGTACCCAACAACTTTCAAATGCTTAGCTCTCCTATACATGAGCATGTAATCTTTTGTTCCTCTCAGGTACCTCAAGACTTTCTTTGCAGCTTTCCAGTGATCAATTCTTGGGTTACTCTGATATGTTTCTACCATTCGCACCGCAAAACCAATATCTTATCTTGTGCAAGTCTGAGCATACATCAGAATACCAAAAATAGAAGAGTAAGGAATTGATTCAATTTTTTTCGTTCTACATCATTCTTACGGCATTGCATGAGACTAAATTTTTGTACATTTTTTTGAATTGGAACAATTCTTATTGAACAGTTATTCATGTTAAATATCTCTAGAACTCTTTCGATATAGCCTTTATGTGACAATCCCAATAATTCTGGTGATCTATCAAGGAATATGTCTATTTCTATCACATAGGATGCCTCACCCGTATCTTTCATTTCAAAATTCTTAGAGAGAAAGTCTCTAGTCTCACGCAATATGCCTAAAAATATAAACTTGCTCCCACTGATCTTTTGGTACATACACCGATCAACAATATTTTCCACAAATCCAAAAGATGTTATGGTATCATTAAACTTTATATACCATTGTTGTGAGACTTGTTTAAGTCCATATATTGACTTCTTCAGTTTCCACACCATTTGACCTTTTTCTTTAGTTTCGAAATCCTCTAGTTGGTCCATATAAACTTCTTCCTCGAGGTCTCCATTAAGAAAGGAAGTTTTCATATCCATTTAGAGTAACTCTAAATTATAATGAGCCGCCAAAGCCATAATAATTCTTAACGAGTCTTTCTTAAAGACTGGTCAAAAGGTCTGTTTATAATCAATGCCTCTTTTTTGAGTATAACCCTTGGAAACAAGTCTGGCTTTGTATCGTTCAATATTTCCATTTGAATCGTGTTTGGTCTTAAAGACCTATCTACACCCGATTCTTTTAGAACTTTCTATCAATTCAACGAGATCCCAGACATTGTTGTATTCCATGGATGTTAACTCTTCCTTCATAGCATCGGTTCATTTGTCAGACTCATTACTTTCTATGACTTGTGAAAATGAAATCAGGTCCTTATTAAGATCAGTGTCAAAATCTGACTCTTGCAAGTAAACCATAATCATCCGAAATAGTCGATTTTCTAAATCTTTGAGATTTTCTTAATGACATTTCTTGTGGTTCATTTGTGTTAAATATTTGTAAGTTAGTTTCTTCATTCATGAAGTGTTTCATCCAAATGTTGTTCGGTGTTGTAAAGTGTTCTTTAATAGCTGGAACAATCTTTGATATATGTGTGGAAATAGGCACATTCGTGTGTAACGGAACATTGACCCTCACCTATTTTATTTCAACACTCCCACTAACTTCACCATTCTCAACGAATCTTGCATTAACGGTTTCAATAATTCTCGAACTATGGTTTGGACAGTAAAACACATACCCTTTAGATTTCCCTGGGTAACCAATAAAGTAACCACTTACTGTTCGAGAATCTAATTTTTTTTTCTTGTGGATTATAAACTCTAGCCTCTGCTGGGCAACCCCAAACATGCATGTGCCTCGAACTAGATTTTCTTCCTGTCCACGGTTCAAAAGGAGTCTTTGGAACTGCCTTACTAGGAACCATGTTTAATAAATATACACTGATTTTAAGAGCATACATCCACAATGATTTAAGTAATGAGGAATTACTCATCATGCCCTAACCATATCGATAAGTGTTCGATTACGTCTTTCTGCAACATCATTTTGCTGAGGTGTTTTTGGCATAGTATACTGTGCACATATGTCACGTTCCTCAAGGAACTTTGAAAATGGACCTGGACATTGTCCTGATTCATAATATTTTTCATAAACATTCACCACCTCTATCTGACCTAATAATTTTTACCTTTTTATCTAATTGTTTCAACCTCATTAACAAACACTTTAAGAGCATCTGTTTACTTGAGATTTTTCTTTCAGAAAATAGATGTATACACAAAGTGAAAAGTCATGCATAAAAGTGATAATATTTTTCTCCACCAAAAGATGGAACATCAAAGGATCCACAAATGTCGGTGTGTATAATTTCAAGAAGCTGAGTGTTTTTTGTGGCACCTTTCTTACTATGCTTGGTTTGCTTCCCTTAATGCAATCCAAACATATATTAAGATCAGTAAAATTTAGATTCGGATGAATCTCATTCTTTACTAATCTTTCTAACCTTTCTTTGGATATATGACCCAAGCGTCTATGCTACAAGTAAGAAGAACTTTCATCTAGTGAACTATGTTTAATTCCAACATTATGTTGAACAATAAGAAGGGATTCAAGAAAACCTATATCGAGTTTCTATTTATATAAACCATCACTAAGGATACCAGAACCATAAAAACAACATTCTTATATAAATTAAAACATCCATTTTCAAACTTTAAATCAAATCCAAAAACATCAAGTCTTGAGAGAGAAATCAAATTCCTAAAAATTGAAGGTACATAAAGAATCTGTAATAGATCAAGGTGACGATCAAACTATAAGTCTTTATGCCTTCAATTGGAGCCTTTATACGATTTCCCATGAACAATAAATCCTTATTAGGATTTGTAGTTTGGATCGTAAATAATCCCTACAACGTAGTAGATATATGAGCAGTTGCACCAGGAACACGCCACCAAGGATTATCAGAAACTTCTACTAAATTTGATTTGAAACATATAAAAACACTAATTGTATCTTTCTTTTTGAACCAAACTTTACGTTTCAGGCGATCTTTCTGATAGTGTCCTTTCTTGTTACAGAAACGACACGTATCTGCCTTATGTTCCTTGTTAGCATTCCCTGGAGCTTTAGCAGGTAATTCCTTCTTCTTGAACTTTTTGGCCTTCACTTTAAGTCCTTCACCAGCTCCTTGACCCATGAGGTTAATGGAATGACCCCTTTGTTTCTTAATTCTTGACTCCTCCTAAGTAAGCATACTTGAAAATTCACTAACATTTCACTTATCCTTTATAGTGTTATAGTTAATTTGAAAAGGTTCATACTCAGGAGGCAACGATTTCAGAATAAATTGAACCAAGAAGGAGTCATCAACTTTCATCCCCAAGGTATGAAGTCTTGTTGCAATGTTAGTCATCTCGATGATATAATTTTGCATACTACGCGACCCATCAAACTCATGGTCATGAGTTCATCCATTAGTGTACCATCGAGAGACTTATCTACAGAACGAAAACGTTCTTCCACAAACTTAAGATATTTCCTAGCACTTTCTATTTGTGGAATAGTAGTCTTCAGGTATCCACTAGTTTTCAATTATAGAAATTATTAATTTTATGGATAAATTATACTTCTATGTATGCATGTTTTTCATAAACATACTAGCTTGGCCACTTGGTGACTAACAAACTATATACACATAAGTGCACACATAAATAATTATAAAGATTATATGCATATGAATACTTGAAACACTTTGATCGCTTTGATGACTAACAAATTATATTTTGATGACTAACAAATTATATGTAACTTTAAGCATATACATTACTTAGTGCACAATATAATATAAAAACCATATCACAATCAATGTATTATGTTTAATTGACGTGCAACTATTAAAATTTATATGTATCATAAAGTAATTTTATTGCTTTAATGGTCCAGAATGATTCCAAAACATAATAATGGAAGAGGCATCATAATTAACTTTTAATGTTTAATATCAAAATAATACTTAGGGCCCAAGAAAGCAACGATACTTGCAATTTAACTCAAAAAGGATCAAAATAGTATTGCAAGCACTAGAAACCCATCCAATTTGTCATGCTAAAATCGTAACTACCCAGGGATTGAGAAACTTTCACATTTCTAAGTTAGAAATATAAATTTTAAAATTGAGCACACATTAGATCAAAAGAAAACAGTGAATAAGTAATATTAACTAATGATATTGTTAAGCCCAAGGCGGCAGTCAATATTCATACCAACACTACTATTCCTTCTTTTTAGATTAAGCGGTTAACAAATATTTCATTCGTTTTCACTAGTGATAATTATAAGTTCAAGCAATCCAGGCTCATATATCACATATAAACATAATTAATTTATATTAAGATTTTTAATATGATAATCTTACAGAAAATTATTACAGAAAATATAAACATGAAGCAAACGCGTTAACTGAAATTAGTTTTCTGTTTCTTGCCCTAGCTTCCGTTACCACTGACTTTAATGATGAAAAAGATAATAGAAAATAATACAGTAACCCTAATGAGTGAGAAAATAACAAATGAGGTTCTCATTTAATTCGGTATATCAATCAAATAATCGATCGAATGAATAAAATTTATTCGTTAATTAAATATTAATTACGGACCTTAAACCTATTGGACACCACTATACATTAAAAAAACTCTTACATCGTGTTGATAAGCACTAGCTGTATTGCACGAAAATATGAGATTAGAAATTAATACGTCTCCACATATCAGAGTGTAAATAAACGTTGGAGAAAAAATAGTAAGGTTAACTAAAGTAAAGAAGACAGGTGAGGATGTCTGGAGACATTGAATGCAGATGCACAAAAATTCGAGCGTTCACACGCAAGCAGTAGTACTATGTTTATGACACTCATATGCCAAATCAGCACAACTGTCTTTGCCACATGACCACTCCTTTCATTTGCTAACTCCAATGACAACTTCTTTCTCCTTTCCGTGTTTTGAATTTCGTGTAAAACGCGTTTTCACTTTCACCCACTTAAAGAGTAAAACGCCAAAAACGAACACATACGAAATCTTTCAGAAAACAACAAAAAATTTAGGCGACCTATTTGTGGAATAAGCTGACCTAAGCGTGATTCTTGTGTATTTGCCGTAACGGAAAATATGTTTTTCAAAGAAAACTAGTACATCTAATTACTTTTTAGAAAAATATTTGATGTTGTTCTAAAAGTTGTCAAGGTTATTCAAATTCGAAAAACGTTAAAAAAAAAATCTGACAAATAATATTTAATATATATAATATACCGCTAAAATATAATATTTTAATTATATTTGATCATGTGGCTTTGCCACAGTGCCTGTTTAACTAAATATTCCCCACTTATGAAGAATTTGTTGTTATTGTTATGGTTGTTGTTTGATTAAATATTGTGAAAAATTGATAATGATATAAGCAAATCAGATAACGTTTCAATCGCACAAATTTAGCCATTATAATATACTCCCTACGGTTCAAAATAAATAATTTTTTGATTTTTTTCTTATGGTCCAAAATAAGTGATTTTTTTATATTTCAAGAATAAATCAATTATTTTTTTCATGCATTACCCTTGGAGTAAATAATGTTGGAGTATGTGTTAGGAGTATTTATGTGTTATAGTAAATATTAATATGGTCAATTTCATTACTAATTAATGTTAAAAAAAAAATTTCTCATTATGTGTGAAAACAAACAAAAAATCACTTATTTTAGACCGGATCGGCTATTACTCTAATATTGATTCAAACAAGGATATGCACAGAAGTTATTTTTTCGTATTTGTCGGAATATGTTTCCACTGAATGTCACAGTCAAAACTTTGCATCGACAGCCACGGTCAAAACTTTGCTTTCACCCGTAGTTTTAGATCTTTTATTCACCAAAAATAAAGTACTTTTATTATTTGAAAAAATTTACGATTTGTTCTCCCAATACGTTGGTTATTGTCAATTTTATGATATCTGAAGATATTTCAACACGGTTTGTAATAATTTGAAATATCATTATATTTATCGTTTCACTAAAAACATTTATTGACTCTGTGGCAATTCTGTTTTTTCAGTATTGCTGTTAAAAATTAATAATATAAATCAATATTTTCACTGTAACAATACGCTTGAACTTCATCATCCTACTTGTTCAAAGTGAAGGAAATAATGTGATAGGACACAAGAAAATCTCTTGAATTAACCATGTTTATGCTTTTGCTAATGCTACATTGACATTATGAACTGTAATACACGTTTCTTATGATTAGGTCTAATTATCACTCTACTTGTAATTTAAAATATATCATCTAGCGGGAAGACTGCTATATCTGTCAACTAGCATCAATAACATTGCCTCAAGTAACTTCAACTTGTTTGCCTAAGATTTTGTGATGACTCAAAAGGTCATCTTATGTAATTTAAGCTATATTTGTGTTCCGAGGCTCCGAGAGCTTCCGTTAGTCTCATCTCGTTATGTGTGCGCAGCCCGCGCGTGTAGCCGGGAAGCTATTATGTGAAAATTTGATGAAAATGAGTTTTGATAATTAATAAATGAATATAGTTGACTTTGGTCAACATTTATGGTAAACGGACCCGGACCCGTGATTCGACGGTCCCGGATGGTCCGTAGGAAAATATGGGACTTGGGCATATGCTCGGAATCGAATTCCGATGTCCCAAGCCCGAGAAATGAATTTTTAAAAGAAATTATTTTCTGAAAATAATAAAGGAATAAGAAAGTAAATAATTATGTGAAAACCGTGTTACCGGACCCGTATTATGGTTCCGGAGCCCGGAACAGGTTTATTATATATTAATTGTCTTATTTGTAAAATTTGGTGCAAAACGGGCATGAATTGAGTGGTTTCGGATCAAAATGAGGTTTTGAGGTTTTAAAGAATTTGAAATGCGACTTGGAAAGTGATGTTATGTTCCCGAGGTCCGAATGAGATTCTGAGACCGGGAATAGTTCTGTGGTGTCATGTATAACTTATCTGCAAAGTTCGAGGACATTCCGAGCAGGTTAGGCCGGTTCGATGTATTGAAATGAATTCTAGGATTTTAAGTTCTTAAGATTTGGTTAAATAAGTTTTGGGGTTTGGCTTCGAGTTCCGCTGTTGTTTTTCATGTTCCGAAAGTTTGAGCGAGTCCGCTTAATGATTTAGGACTTGTTGGTATATTTGGACGGGGGCTCGGGTGGGCCCAAGTGCCTCCCGGACCCCGCGCGAAGCCAAAAACTAGCAAAAACCACTGCTGGTGCACAACAGCTGGTGTGGCCGCAGGTGCGGTTGTCCAGCCGCAGGTGCGGGACCGCCCCTGCGGTCCCAGCCTCGACCCCTAGCATGTTCCCCAGAGTCCGCAGGCGCGGTACTCATCCCGCAGGCGCGAGACCGCAGGCGCGGTCCAGGCCCTCGCAGGCGCGGGATTTTCCTGCAGGGGCGACTAAATCCCCGCAGGAGCGGCCTCCGTAAGAGCGGATACTTTTCCGCAAGAGGGGCCCCTTCTGGGCTGGCCCAAGACCGTAGGTGTGTCCATTTTTCCGCACCTGCGGTACCGCAGGTGCGATTAGTTTTCCGCAGGTGCGAAAATCGCCCAGTTAATTCTAATTCCAAGTCCAAAACAGAACACTTGCACGGGTATTATTTAAAGTTTCGCCCTTCCTCCATCCCCAACCTCCATTAGCGAGCCTTTAGTCCATTTTTCCTCCCTTGGTACTCGGGTAAGCTTCGTAACCTTGTTTTCGTCCAATTAACATCATTAATCACTAGAAAACTAGGCCTAAACTCATGAAATCAATTAGGAAAGTGGGGTTTGTGGGTAGTATTAGGTTTTTGGGATTTTTGGGTGATTCAACCCCAATTTGGGGTCGAATCTTAAAACAAATTGTATATTCTTAATCGTGGGGATATGGGTGATCGGGTTTTGGTCCGAACCTCGAGTTTCGATCACGTGGGCTCGGGGTCAAATTTTGGAATTTTAGGAAGAATGATTAGAAATGGATAATTAGACTATGGGTTTGATTTATTGAGTCATTATTGATATAGTTGAGTTAAATATGTCTAGATAATACCGTTTCGAAGCCGGATTATAAAGGAAAGGCGGTGTTAGAGGGTTGATAGCGCTATTTTTGGACCTGAGGTAAGTGTCTTGCCTAACTTTGGTGAGGGACTAGGTGTTATTTGCTATGTGCTAAGTGAATATCATGTTCATTGCATAGGTGAGGTGACGAGTACCTATGCAATGTGTGTCAAGCATGCCCGTGAGTCTATTTTGATAGAAATTGCAGTATTTCTTCCATGTTTAGTATATTATGAGATTGTCTTTACTTGGTAATTTATTCTTGAATGAAAGTATTGGCCATTGAGTTTGAGAAAGTGTTGATACGGATGGTAATGCAAGTGTAGAGTGCGTGATTGAGGTAATTGGTTATAGCTGAGACCCTTACCGGACATTTCTTGAGTCACTACTTGATGTTTCCCCCTTGCCGGGTGTTCTGAATTGCTTAGTTCCACTATGTTGTATTCCTTGCCATTTATCTGTTATTGTTTGGTGAGGAAGAGTGTAAAGCACGAAGGGTGATGTCGTGCCATGATTTTATTGATTACAAGCACGAAGGTAAATACCGTGCCGTGATTTTATTGATTATACGCACGAAGGTAAATGCCGTGCCATGATTCATTGTACATTGCATTGTGAGGAAGAGAGTAAAAGCACGAAGGGTGATGTCGTGCTACGATATTTGATTTAATTGCATTGTGAGGAAGAGAGTAAAAGCACGAAGGGTGATGTCGTGCCATTGTTTACTTTTCCGATATTTATATTGTTTCGTTGTCGATTATGTTGGATTGTTTCTATAGATTACTTCTATCTGTCGATGTGATTGTTTTATTCCACTTGTCCCCCTTTACTGCTCTCGTATCCCCTACTTGTCGGTTTATCACCTGCCTTGTGTTATTTTCCTGTTACCTGCTGTAGAATAGGATAGGTTATTGTTAATGTCAAGTCTAGCCTCGTCACTACTTCGACCGAGGTTAGGCTTGGCACTTAC